>DVZO01000001.1:0-14585 GCA_018237485.1 Sarota myrtea
AATGAAATCCGCGCACACAACGCCGCCAAAATCGTAATGAGATGACGTTGCGTCGCTGAATGTCAGATCTCGTCCGTGACGAGCGTTCAGTGAACGCCGGAACCGCCTGAACGCTGACGTTGCATCCGGAGCGGGTCGAGTTCATTGTTGCAAAACAGCAAGGCCTTTAATACGTGTACACACGGCCACAAATATGGTCTCTGTACTGTCTCCGATTTGTATGCGCATCCATAGTATTATTAGCTCATTTTATATTGGTGGTGGCGAGAAACTTGATATGTGACCGTGTGTACCTGTAAAACCGTCGCTATTCGATATTGAATACGCTCGGATTCAGTGTTTTAAACGGAAATATGGATTTGCATAAATTTCGTATGGAGATTGTCCACGTGATTAGACTACCGTCATTTATCCCAGGATATGCATTGTTCACGAAAAGTCTGTTACGCTTGCAAAGCTACGGAAAAAATGTAGCTATTTATATAATGAAACACGGTAATTTAAATTCAATTCGAATGTTTTATTTGGTTATAATTGAAATTTTGGTAAACACAACGTTGATACGTGTCAAAAAAAAGTTGATTATAGTAGTTTATGATACTGTTGCATAATAAGGGTACTTATAACACGAGAGTTTTTTTATAGTATCATCGGACTTCGTATCCGAAGATTGCAGGTTCGTGTCCTGTCACGGTCGCCAATGTTGACTTCTTCAGGAAATCACGGAGCCTTATTGTTTTATTTAAGTAATTTAATAAAACCCAAGATTAACTTTGATTTTTGTATTTTAAATCTTTTTGTTACAATCCAATTGTTCATGACCAAGCAAATTCGTGAAGTGAAGACTACCTTCAATCTTCTTTTTTTGCATTAAAAATGTGTCACCGTCCGCCTTCGGTAAGTATCGCGACTGTTGCATGTTGGAGCGCTTTGCTAAATTAAAAGTTAAGGCGAATTCGCAACATCTTCCGCCGTTAAAAGCACTAGCTTTTAAAATTTGAGTCTTGAAGGTCTTCCGCTGTAGGCAGAGGACAAGAGTCGGACCATCGCGCGCCGAATACATCCGCGAGCAGTGTTCACGTCAGCAACGCGAGATATGCCGTCTGGACCCGGGAACAGTTTTGCTATGCGTCCAAGTTTCCAGCACAAAGGGGGGACGTTGTCTTCTTGGATGAGAACGAGATCTCCAATGCGTATATTTGATTGTTCAGTCTTCCACTTTCCGCGTCTTTGTAAATCGCAAATGTACTCCTTTTGCCATCTTTTCCAAAAGTGTCTGTATATTTGTTGGAGTCTTTGGAATCTACGGACAGGGTGCTTGTTAAGTTCTTCTGTAGCCGGCGCGGGAAGCGCCACCAGAGGTCTTCCAATCAAGAAGTGCCCTGGGGATAGGGGGAGGAAATCATCAGGAGATGAGGACAATGGGCACAAGGGACGACTATTCAACACAGCCTCTACTTGAGCAAAAAGTGTAGATATTTCTTCGAACGTTAAATGTGCATTTCCCATTACACGTTTTATGTGAAATTTAGCTAATTTGACCCCACTTTCAAAGATTCCGCCGAAATGAGGAGCGTAAGCGGGTGAGAAACTGAATTTGATGGAGTTTTGACTTGCAAAATCATTAACTGAAGTTACATTATTCTTAAGAAAGTTGTTTATGTCTTTTTCTGCAGCAACGAAGTTACGGCCATTGTCACAGAAAATTTCTTTTGGCTTGCCTCGGCGAGATATAAATCTTTCCAAGGTCATTATGAAAGCTTCTTTTGATAAATCACTGACAGGTTCCAAGTGGATACACTTGTAACGTAGACAAATGAACAAACACAGATAACATTTAATTAGTCTGGACCCACGACCTTTTCGATTTAATATATAAAAGGGCCCGGCAAAGTCCGTACCGACAGTATTAAAAGGAAAATCTGGAGTGATCCTTTGTGGTGGGAGTTCACCCATTTTAGGCTGCAACGTTTCACCCTTTAATCGTCTACAGGTGACGCAATTGTTGTAGGTACGTCGAGCGAGATTTCTGCCGTTTAAGGGCCATACTGTTTCCCTAGCGATAAATAGCATCAGCTGTGGACCAGCATGTAAATGTTTTAGATGTAATTGTTGAAACCATAACCTTGTCAGATGATGTGAGGAATCCAAGACAATTGGATGTTTTTTGTTGTAGGAATAATTAGAGTTGCTGATACGACCCCCAACTCTTATTAGATTATTATCGTCTATGAAAGGGGACAAAGGCAACAATTTTGATTTAGAATTGAGAGGTTTATTTGAACTTAACAACGAATGCTCAATAGGAAAGCATTCCCTTTGAGACATAAGACAAAGTAAGTTGAATGAATGTGACAGCTCGCTTACAGCTAGAAAGCCGGTTTGATTCATTTTATTTTTATTGATATTATTAATAAATCTTAGCACGTATGCTACGGTTCTTTGTAGTTTGTTGAAATTTGAATAATTTTGTATTTCAATTATAGGTGACTCAGCTGCGACGACTAGCGATTTAACTTCAGGCAACGGTTCATTAGAATGTGCTTTTAAAATTGGCCACTTAGATTCAGGCTGATGGAGGAAGTTAGGACCATGCCACCATAAATCTAAGCAGGATAGGTTGCTAGACTTTACTCCTCGAGAAATGAGGTCCGCTGGGTTGTCTCCAGTGGGCACATAGCGCCATTCACGTGGATTAGTGGTTTCTTGAATTTCATTAACCCTGTTAGCAGCGAAAGTTTTTAGTTTGCTAGCGTCACCAGCAATCCAGGCTAATACCACACTGGAGTCACACCAACGCACTATGCGATCTGGTTTGAGTTTAATTGCATCAATGACAGTTTGACAGAGTTTTGTAGAAAGTAAAGCGGCACATAATTCCAACCGCGGCATTGTAGTTGGTTTTATTGGAGCAACCTTGGATTTTGCACATAATAATTTTACGGAAACTTTGGATTCTGGGCTTATGGTTCGTATATAGACGCACGAACCAAACGCGCGTTGTGAAGAGTCACTAAAGGTATGTATTTCTACGGCAGTATACGATTCACACATAACTAGCCTTGGAATTTGTAATTTATAAATGTATGAAATTTGTTTCATGAAATTGTCCCACTCGTCTGCAACGTCCTTAGGAACAGGCTCATCCCATCCAATTTTAGCTCTCCACAGAGATTGAAGTATCATTTTTGGTAAAATGGTGCAAGGACTAAGCAGACCCAGTGGATCAAAGATTTTGAGGGAGTTCGACATAATGAACCTTTTGGTAATTAATTGATCACTGCCTAGTATAGGAAGTTTAATGGGAAAATTAAATGTGTCATTTTTCGGGTTCCAACCCAAGCCAAGTGTACTCGATGATTCGCTGAGAGTGAGATTGTCAGCATGATTTAGTTCTAAGTCTTCAAGAATAGACGGTAGGTTAGACTTAAATTTTCTTAATTTGAAGCAATGTGAATTTAGAGCTTCAGACACCTCCCTTCGTATGAAACGCAATTGGGTTTCATCATCTGAGCCAGTAATTAAATCGTCAACATAGAAATCTCTTTTAATTATGTTAGCTATGAGATCATTATTACATTCGCTGCCTACTTGCATGAGGCATCTTGTGCTCAGATAACTAGCACTTGCAGTGCCGTATGTGACTGTATTTAATTTTAAAGTTTTGATTGGCTCTGACTCATCTTTTCGCCATAATATCAGTTGCAACAATCTGTCATTGTCAGCAACTTCTACCTGACGATACATTTTTTCGATGTCGCCAGTCAGAAGGTACTTATATTTTCTGGCACGTATTAATATTGAAAATAATGAGTCTTGAACATTTGGGCCAACCATTAAGATGTCATTGACTGAGTAACCAGAAGATGTTTGAGCTGAACCATCGAATACTACCCGCAACTTGGTGGATTCGCTGTCTACCTTGAAAACTGCGTGATGACACAAATAATAGTGAGGTACATCTTCTGATATATTTAGCTTACATTCAGATAGATGACCTAATTTAGCATATTCTTCTATGAAGTCTGTGTAAGCAATTTTGAGCTTTGGATTTTTATTAAAGCGTTTTTCTAAATGAAGAAACCGTTTTTTAGCGAGATGGAAAGAGTTTCCTAAACAATTAGGACTGTCCTTTAGAGGCAGCCTCACACTGAATCTCCCTGAATTTAGTATTTTTGTATGAGTGAGGAAATGACTTTCGCATTCAAATTCGTCTTTACTCATAATATTCTTAGGAGGAATTTCCTCTAATGCCCAAAATTTGGAGAGCATTTCATCTATTTTGATATGATTTTGTCGATCTAATATTAAAGTATGATTGCACTGGATCTGGTTAGTCACCTTTTCACCTATGGAACCTGCCACCAGCCAGCCTAATTTTGAACTTCGTAGTTTTGGATAATTGGGACCTAGCGATTTTTGTTTGTCTCCTAGGAGGTCCCAAAAGAGATCAGCTCCGATCAGTACGTCTACTGTATCGGGCTGGTTGAATTTAGGATCTGCAAGCTGAATATCTTTAGGTAATACTAGCCTTTTACAATCAATGTAAGTTTTAGGTAGGTTGCCTGTTAGTTTATCAAGAACAAAGCATGACAGTGCGACGTTAAATGAATTTTGTAGTGATTGTATTTTGGCAGTACAATTTTCAACTACTTGACTATGCGAATTGTTTCCAATGCCGATAACATTTATGTTAACTGGGCTGGATTTAAGCGACAGTTTTTGTTGTAACGATTTAGTTAAAAATGATGATTGGCTGCCGCAATCTAATACGGCTCGCACTCTTATCGCCTGTTTAGTGACTGGATTTACAACGTCAACTAAGGCTGTGGAGAGTAGTACCTCATTGGAGGTCTGTGAAGAAAAATTTACGAATACTTTAGGTTCTTTATTATTAGTATCATGTGACGGAGCTCGAGCATCGTGCAGGAGCGAATTATGCCGTTTTTTACAATACCGGCAGGGACCCATTCGACATTCACTAATGGGGTGCCCTTGCCGAAGACAGTTCATACATAGGTTGTGCCTCTGTACGTCTGCTATTCTGTCTTCGAGAGACTTGGCCTTAAACACAGGACAGTCATAGATTTTGTGATTGCTAGCACAAATGATACATAAATAAATATTCGGTTTATTCTGAGTTATGAATGATTTGGTTGTGGCCTGGCTGGTTTGTTTGTTTTTATAGTTGCCAGCTGGCTTGGCTTCACCTTTATTGCGGTTCATAGCTTCAATAACGTCAGCTCTATTATTTAAAAAACCATAAAATTGTTCTAGTGAGGGAATATCGTCTTTATCATTTCGTGATTCTTCCCATTTCATTAAGGTTCGGCTGTCTAATTTTGATGTTAGCATAAAAATTAATAACGAGTCCCATGCGTTTGTAGGTTGACCAAGACTAGTCAAGGCACGTATGTTTTTAGTGACGTGGTCAACCATGAATCGCAACGAGGCTTCGTTTTCACGCGAAATTGGTTGAACATCGAAAATAGATTTAATGTGTTGATTGATGAGCAATTTTTTATTGTCGTAACGCTTGCATAGTAGCGTCCAAGCTTCATCATAATTATCTGCCGATACCTCTAAATTAGAAACAATGCGAGCTGCGTCACCCTTTAGATACGATAATAAATAATGGAATTTTTGGATTGGAGAAATGTGCTTGTTCTTATCAATTAAGTTGAGAAAGGTTTCTTTGAATTCAAGCCAATGAAAATAATCTCCAGAAAATTGGGAGATTTCTATTTTGGGTAGTTTTACGCCTAAATTTTGATTTTGGTAAAGAAAACTTTCTTGAAAAGCTCTGGACTCCCGTCTGAATTCCTCATCACATGACTCAAGGTTTTGTTTTGCTATGGCAATGGCAATAACAATTTCGTGCTCAATGCTACATCTTTCATCTAATTCTGCTTCCAAATTTTCATTGTTGATAACCTCTATTTGACTTTGCAAGTCGTCGAATTTAGATGAAAGTCCCTCAAATTTAGCAAGCTTAAGCGATAGCTCAGATTTTTGAAGAATTGACAATGTTGTTGTAGCACATAATTTGTCTAAATAATTTTTAAATCTGGTCACTTGACCTTTGATTGCGCTTCGCTTCGCTAATAAAATTTTGAGGCCCTTTACGTCGACATCATCACTAGGATGTATTATCTTATCGTTCTGACTAGTCATGATTTTAAAATCGAATGATAAAAGAATTACAAAAAATAATCGAGTAAAAATGAAAATTGAATCAAAAGTTAAAGTCAATGTCGACGTAACTGTATAGCAAATAAATTGATAAACGCTCACGCTCCTCACTGTCAGCTGGCTCGGGGAACGCAGTGCAGTGCTGAGTGCAGAGCAGTGTTGCAGCTGCTCAGCTGTGCACAGGACGCCGGAGCAGGCGGGGAGCAGCGGCGCGCGTGGTGGAGTGGAGTGCAACCCTGAAATGGTTTCAGCAAATCGGGCTTCTTATTTGCACTCGAACCTTGTTATACAAGTGTCCCTAAGTTATGAACCTCTTTCACGGGAATGATGTTGCATTGATACCTCAATTAATTGCTAAACTGAAATTTTATTTAACTGCCTCTCTATAGTAGCCTATCTTAAAATGAGCAATTTGTGTATTATAACCAATGTATTTTTATTTTAACGTGTAAATAATATTAAATATTATAGATGTACTTACTTATATTTACTTATACTTTAACTAAATGCGTAGTTTACTTGTAGAAACGGCTGTACGGATTTAGAGGAGTTATTTTACTTTAATGCACCTTTTAAATACCTAATAGCAAACTTATTTTAGTTAATTATGCACAATGGTTACGATATAAAACACTGCTAACGCCTATATTGCAAGTTAAAGAACAAAGGAAATGTAATACCGTTGCTATATGGTTGCGATATTTTAGGTATTCACGTTGAATATCGGGATTTACAGTTGTAGGTATATTCTATATTTCACTTTAGCACAAGTAGATTTCGTGCGAATAGTACCTTATGAGTGATGTTGGATGATGAGATATGGAATTATGCACTGGTATGAAATTTGGATATGGATTTTGGATATTTTTTGATATGAGTGTGAAGGAAGGGCACTTATCTGTTGCTGGAGTTCGAAGCTTTAGCTGCTACCATGGCTTCAGAACCGGTGATGATTGCCACGACGTTCTGCACACGTATTCGAATTTTCGAGAATTTGATATTTTTCAGTTGTCCTGTCACGGTCGCCAATGTTGATTTCTTCAGGAAATCACGGAGCCTTATTGTTTTATTTAAGTAATTTAATAAAACCCAAGTTTAACTTTGATTTTTGTATTTTAAATCTTTTTGTTACAATCCAACTGTTCATGACCAAGCAAATTCGTGAAGTGAAGTCTACCTTCAATCTTCATTTTTTGCATTAAAAAATGTGTCACCGTCCGCCTTCGGTAAGTATCGCGACTGTTGCATGTTGGAGCGCTTTGCTAAATTAAAAGTTAAGGCGAATTCGCAACATCTTCCGCCGTTAAAAGCACTAGCTTTTAAAATTTGAGTCTTGAAGGTCTTCCGCTGTAGGCAGAGGACAAGAGTCGGACCATCGCGCGCCGAATACATCCGCGAGCAGTGTTCACGTCAGCAACGCGAGATATGCCGTCTGGACCCGGGAACAGTTTTGCTATGCGTCCAAGTTTCCAGCACAAAGGGGGGACGTTGTCTTCTTGGATGAGAACGAGATCTCCAATGCGTATATTTGATTGTTCAGTCTTCCACTTTCCGCGTCTTTGTAAATCGCAAATGTACTCCTTTTGCCATCTTTTCCAAAAGTGTCTGTATATTTGTTGGAGTCTTTGGAATCTACGGACAGGGTGCTTGTTAAGTTCTTCTGTAGCCGGCGCGGGAAGCGCCACCAGAGGTCTTCCAATCAAGAAGTGCCCTGGGGATAGGGGGAGGAAATCATCAGGAGATGAGGACAATGGGCACAAGGGACGACTATTCAACACAGCCTCTACTTGAGCAAAAAGTGTAGATATTTCTTCGAACGTTAAATGTGCATTTCCCATTACACGTTTTATGTGAAATTTAGCTAATTTGACCCCACTTTCAAAGATTCCGCCGAAATGAGGAGCGTAAGCGGGTGAGAAACTGAATTTGATGGAGTTTTGACTTGCAAAATCATTAACTGAAGTTACATTATTCTTAAGAAAGTTGTTTATGTCTTTTTCTGCAGCAACGAAGTTACGGCCATTGTCACAGAAAATTTCTTTTGGCTTGCCTCGGCGAGATATAAATCTTTCCAAGGTCATTATGAAAGCTTCTTTTGATAAATCACTGACAGGTTCCAAGTGGATACACTTGTAACGTAGACAAATGAACAAACACAGATAACATTTAATTAGTCTGGACCCACGACCTTTTCGATTTAATATATAAAAGGGCCCGGCAAAGTCCGTACCGACAGTATTAAAAGGAAAATCTGGAGTGATCCTTTGTGGTGGGAGTTCACCCATTTTAGGCTGCAACGTTTCACCCTTTAATCGTCTACAGGTGACGCAATTGTTGTAGGTACGTCGAGCGAGATTTCTGCCGTTTAAGGGCCATACTGTTTCCCTAGCGATAAATAGCATCAGCTGTGGACCAGCATGTAAATGTTTTAGATGTAATTGTTGAAACCATAACCTTGTCAGATGATGTGAGGAATCCAAGACAATTGGATGTTTTTTGTTGTAGGAATAATTAGAGTTGCTGATACGACCCCCAACTCTTATTAGATTATTATCGTCTATGAAAGGGGACAAAGGCAACAATTTTGATTTAGAATTGAGAGGTTTATTTGAACTTAACAACGAATGCTCAATAGGAAAGCATTCCCTTTGAGACATAAGACAAAGTAAGTTGAATGAATGTGACAGCTCGCTTACAGCTAGAAAGCCGGTTTGATTCATTTTATTTTTATTGATATTATTAATAAATCTTAGCACGTATGCTACGGTTCTTTGTAGTTTGTTGAAATTTGAATAATTTTGTATTTCAATTATAGGTGACTCAGCTGCGACGACTAGCGATTTAACTTCAGGCAACGGTTCATTAGAATGTGCTTTTAAAATTGGCCACTTAGATTCAGGCTGATGGAGGAAGTTAGGACCATGCCACCATAAATCTAAGCAGGATAGGTTGCTAGACTTTACTCCTCGAGAAATGAGGTCCGCTGGGTTGTCTCCAGTGGGCACATAGCGCCATTCACGTGGATTAGTGGTTTCTTGAATTTCATTAACCCTGTTAGCAGCGAAAGTTTTTAGTTTGCTAGCGTCACCAGCAATCCAGGCTAATACCACACTGGAGTCACACCAACGCACTATGCGATCTGGTTTGAGTTTAATTGCATCAATGACAGTTTGACAGAGTTTTGTAGAAAGTAAAGCGGCACATAATTCCAACCGCGGCATTGTAGTTGGTTTTATTGGAGCAACCTTGGATTTTGCACATAATAATTTTACGGAAACTTTGGATTCTGGGCTTATGGTTCGTATATAGACGCACGAACCAAACGCGCGTTGTGAAGAGTCACTAAAGGTATGTATTTCTACGGCAGTATACGATTCACACATAACTAGCCTTGGAATTTGTAATTTATAAATGTATGAAATTTGTTTCATGAAATTGTCCCACTCGTCTGCAACGTCCTTAGGAACAGGCTCATCCCATCCAATTTTAGCTCTCCACAGAGATTGAAGTATCATTTTTGGTAAAATGGTGCAAGGACTAAGCAGACCCAGTGGATCAAAGATTTTGAGGGAGTTCGACATAATGAACCTTTTGGTAATTAATTGATCACTGCCTAGTATAGGAAGTTTAATGGGAAAATTAAATGTGTCATTTTTCGGGTTCCAACCCAAGCCAAGTGTACTCGATGATTCGCTGAGAGTGAGATTGTCAGCATGATTTAGTTCTAAGTCTTCAAGAATAGACGGTAGGTTAGACTTAAATTTTCTTAATTTGAAGCAATGTGAATTTAGAGCTTCAGACACCTCCCTTCGTATGAAACGCAATTGGGTTTCATCATCTGAGCCAGTAATTAAATCGTCAACATAGAAATCTCTTTTAATTATGTTAGCTATGAGATCATTATTACATTCGCTGCCTACTTGCATGAGGCATCTTGTGCTCAGATAACTAGCACTTGCAGTGCCGTATGTGACTGTATTTAATTTTAAAGTTTTGATTGGCTCTGACTCATCTTTTCGCCATAATATCAGTTGCAACAATCTGTCATTGTCAGCAACTTCTACCTGACGATACATTTTTTCGATGTCGCCAGTCAGAAGGTACTTATATTTTCTGGCACGTATTAATATTGAAAATAATGAGTCTTGAACATTTGGGCCAACCATTAAGATGTCATTGACTGAGTAACCAGAAGATGTTTGAGCTGAACCATCGAATACTACCCGCAACTTGGTGGATTCGCTGTCTACCTTGAAAACTGCGTGATGACACAAATAATAGTGAGGTACATCTTCTGATATATTTAGCTTACATTCAGATAGATGACCTAATTTAGCATATTCTTCTATGAAGTCTGTGTAAGCAATTTTGAGCTTTGGATTTTTATTAAAGCGTTTTTCTAAATGAAGAAACCGTTTTTTAGCGAGATGGAAAGAGTTTCCTAAACAATTAGGACTGTCCTTTAGAGGCAGCCTCACACTGAATCTCCCTGAATTTAGTATTTTTGTATGAGTGAGGAAATGACTTTCGCATTCAAATTCGTCTTTACTCATAATATTCTTAGGAGGAATTTCCTCTAATGCCCAAAATTTGGAGAGCATTTCATCTATTTTGATATGATTTTGTCGATCTAATATTAAAGTATGATTGCACTGGATCTGGTTAGTCACCTTTTCACCTATGGAACCTGCCACCAGCCAGCCTAATTTTGAACTTCGTAGTTTTGGATAATTGGGACCTAGCGATTTTTGTTTGTCTCCTAGGAGGTCCCAAAAGAGATCAGCTCCGATCAGTACGTCTACTGTATCGGGCTGGTTGAATTTAGGATCTGCAAGCTGAATATCTTTAGGTAATACTAGCCTTTTACAATCAATGTAAGTTTTAGGTAGGTTGCCTGTTAGTTTATCAAGAACAAAGCATGACAGTGCGACGTTAAATGAATTTTGTAGTGATTGTATTTTGGCAGTACAATTTTCAACTACTTGACTATGCGAATTGTTTCCAATGCCGATAACATTTATGTTAACTGGGCTGGATTTAAGCGACAGTTTTTGTTGTAACGATTTAGTTAAAAATGATGATTGGCTGCCGCAATCTAATACGGCTCGCACTCTTATCGCCTGTTTAGTGACTGGATTTACAACGTCAACTAAGGCTGTGGAGAGTAGTACCTCATTGGAGGTCTGTGAAGAAAAATTTACGAATACTTTAGGTTCTTTATTATTAGTATCATGTGACGGAGCTCGAGCATCGTGCAGGAGCGAATTATGCCGTTTTTTACAATACCGGCAGGGACCCATTCGACATTCACTAATGGGGTGCCCTTGCCGAAGACAGTTCATACATAGGTTGTGCCTCTGTACGTCTGCTATTCTGTCTTCGAGAGACTTGGCCTTAAACACAGGACAGTCATAGATTTTGTGATTGCTAGCACAAATGATACATAAATAAATATTCGGTTTATTCTGAGTTATGAATGATTTGGTTGTGGCCTGGCTGGTTTGTTTGTTTTTATAGTTGCCAGCTGGCTTGGCTTCACCTTTATTGCGGTTCATAGCTTCAATAACGTCAGCTCTATTATTTAAAAAACCATAAAATTGTTCTAGTGAGGGAATATCGTCTTTATCATTTCGTGATTCTTCCCATTTCATTAAGGTTCGGCTGTCTAATTTTGATGTTAGCATAAAAATTAATAACGAGTCCCATGCGTTTGTAGGTTGACCAAGACTAGTCAAGGCACGTATGTTTTTAGTGACGTGGTCAACCATGAATCGCAACGAGGCTTCGTTTTCACGCGAAATTGGTTGAACATCGAAAATAGATTTAATGTGTTGATTGATGAGCAATTTTTTATTGTCGTAACGCTTGCATAGTAGCGTCCAAGCTTCATCATAATTATCTGCCGATACCTCTAAATTAGAAACAATGCGAGCTGCGTCACCCTTTAGATACGATAATAAATAATGGAATTTTTGGATTGGAGAAATGTGCTTGTTCTTATCAATTAAGTTGAGAAAGGTTTCTTTGAATTCAAGCCAATGAAAATAATCTCCAGAAAATTGGGAGATTTCTATTTTGGGTAGTTTTACGCCTAAATTTTGATTTTGGTAAAGAAAACTTTCTTGAAAAGCTCTGGACTCCCGTCTGAATTCCTCATCACATGACTCAAGGTTTTGTTTTGCTATGGCAATGGCAATAACAATTTCGTGCTCAATGCTACATCTTTCATCTAATTCTGCTTCCAAATTTTCATTGTTGATAACCTCTATTTGACTTTGCAAGTCGTCGAATTTAGATGAAAGTCCCTCAAATTTAGCAAGCTTAAGCGATAGCTCAGATTTTTGAAGAATTGACAATGTTGTTGTAGCACATAATTTGTCTAAATAATTTTTAAATCTGGTCACTTGACCTTTGATTGCGCTTCGCTTCGCTAATAAAATTTTGAGGCCCTTTACGTCGACATCATCACTAGGATTTATTATCTTAGCGTTCTGACTAGTCATGATTTTAAAATCGAATGATAAAAGAATTACTAAAAAAACCGAGTAAAAATCAAAATTGAATTAAAAGTTAGTCAATGTCGACGTAACTGCATAGCAAATGAAATGATAAACTCTCACGCTCCTCACTGTCAGCCGGCTCGGGGAACTGGTCCGCAGGGCAGCGCTGAGTGCAGAGCAGTGTTGCAGCTGCTCAGCTGTGCACAGGGCGCCGGAGCAAGCGGGGCGCAGCGGCGCGCGTGGTGGAGTGGAGAGCAACCCTGAAATGGTTTCAGCAAATCGGGCTTCTTATTTGCACTCGAACCTTGTTATGCAAGTGTCCCTAAGTGATGACCCACATGCACGGGAATGATGTTGCTTTGATACCTCAATTAATTGTTAAACTGACATCTTATTTAACTAGTAGTTCGCCGCGAACTTAGACTTCGCGACTATGTCGACGACGTATGTGTATGTTTACATTTTTATCAATATCTCAAAAACTATTGAACCGATTTTGACGCCCAACGATAGGTCAAATTGTGTTAATAAGCATTTTAAATTTCATTGAAATCGGACTAACGGTTCGAGAGTTATCGCGGAACAAACATACATATATACATACATACAAAAAATGTATTTTTGCCCCAACTCGATTTAGAGACACTTCGCTCGCTTGGTCAATTAATTACTAAACAAATAGCTAAATATCAATTTATATCGTTTTAGCTTCAAAACTGACGAGTTAAGGGATTTTAGAAGTTTGCCACCTAATGCACAAATTTCTAAAACTACTTGTTTGGTGCAAAATTTCTAGTTTCTAATCCTAGTAGTTTGGGCTGTATGTAGATTTCTCAGTCACTCAGTCCATCATTAAAGCAATTTTTCTTTGCGTATAAATTTAGGTTGGCATGATGAAACTACTAACTGCTTGATAAAACCTGCTGCTGTGTAACCCATATTCTGGCAAATAAATCATTCTTTATCTTTATCTTTTAAAAAAGTGCATGAGGAAACTTAATGAGGTCAATAGTAAAAAAAATGATTAAGAGAACTGATATAAACCCGGTTTGCCATCTATCACATTGTGGGACTAACTGCCGCACTCAGAGACGTTAATGGTTACTAAAATCGTTACTTAGTATAATTTTACAAAGAAAATCTATACAAAGTAACGATACCGTCTATGAGTGCAGCAGTAAGTATATTTGCTAATCTTAGGTGCACTGGTTGTACCTCTGCCTAGCTCTTCGGGAATATGGACGTGAAAATACTTTTTTGATATAATTATTCTTGAGCTTGTAGACTTGGTACAGCTTATAAACATTTTTGTTGTACTTGTATAAAGTACAAGTACCTGTCAAACTTGATTTGATTTAAATCTTCATAAAACTGGCTTACTTTTTGTCATCAAATTAGAGCAAATATACCTTATCTAACAGTTTTTAATAACAGTTGATTAATAACACCGGCAGTCATTAATCGAGTAATATTTCTCGTTGATTATAATCGAGATAAGTTATAGTAGAACTAGGACATCCAATAAGTACTTACGGCCGACAGCGGAACGCATGTTACCTATGTAATAGTTTTTTACATACAACATACTTATCTCGGTTGTAAACTTATTTTTTACAAGAATCAATTACTTCCGTATATATGTAGGCAGACCTAATATTAGTGTTCCAAAGATTATTCTACTGTCCTCAGTCTCACGAAGTTATTGGTATACTATAAACAAAACAGGCAAACGGCATTGGGATTCGTTATTCGGGTATCCCAGACAAAAATACATTTTTAAAACTTAATTAAATATCAGTTTGTTATATTATCGCCTCTGTAGCGTAGTAGGTCCGGTGTCGGACTTGACTACGCGAGGACTCGGGTTCAAATCCTGGGTGGGCAATTTATGTT
>DVZO01000002.1:0-14060 GCA_018237485.1 Sarota myrtea
GAAAATACCAACCAATACCAATGGCGAACCAATTTTGGTATTTTTTTATATGGTAGATAATATTCCCATTCCCATGTTCCCATGTTCCCATGTTATTTTTTGAGTTATTCATAATAATACTTTTGTTCGTTTCGTTCTCATTTTATTTGAAGTCGTTTTTCTCAAGGTGCAATCACATTGATGTTATTTACTATGTTATTTATCTACTCTACAGTTAACTACAAAAAGATGTCTTTATATTAACCTTTCAAAATGATGTAACACTCACACACATGCGCAAAAACACTCTCACTCGTCTACACACGTGTGTGTAGCCTGATTTTAGTAATGATTTTTTAATTTTTAGCATACCAAGATGACTAAACCAAAATTATCTAAAGACGAGAGAAAGGAGAGGAAAAAATTGGCCGAACAAAAGCGACGTCAAAAAATAAGAAGCGACCCTGTATTGCGAGAGGAGTATCTACGAAAAGAAAGAGAACGATATGTTAAAAAGAAGGCTGCAGGAGTAGTTGTTCCTCGAAGTGCAATGACTTCGCAAAATCTTCGAGATCTTCGTAAGAAAAACTTAGTGAGTGCACTTGTTTCTTATAAAAAGAAGACAGCAACTCTTCGTAAGAATACACATCCAAATGTAACATATGATCTAGAATATGGTGAAACACCTAAGATAGAGCCAAATGAAAAGTCTTTTGGGTTATCTCAAGTGGCTTCTAATGATAACAGACCGATGCCTCCTGTAACAAGACGTAGCTCTCGTTTTAAATCTTTACAATCAAACCAACGTTGCTGTGACGATTTGCGGATTGACGCCCTAGTAGCAAGTAGTTCAAATTCTCTGGCTACAAGTAGTTCACAACAGACACCCCCAGCTTCACCGTCGCTAGCATCAAACATCAGTAGTACATATTCACCAGATTCTACATCACGTCCTAATAGTCCAGCATCAAATGATTCTGTTGCAACATTCAAATTTCACCGTGATTCGCAACAAAAATTTCGTAGTTGTCAAAAATCCAAAAACTCCTACCTCACTGCATTACAAAAAAAATTAACCCAAGTAACCCGCGAAAGGGACTTATATAAAAAAATAAATAAATAAATATACAAATACTAATTGAGTTCATAGAAAGTCTTGATGCCAACACTTGTATGAAAGTCATATCTGAGTAAAGAGAAATCAGAAAAGAAAAATGGCAGTAAAATAAGCAAGTAAAAGTAAGAATAAGGAAAGAAAGATTGTGGCCTGTTGACCAATCATCTTAGAGATCTCAATACTTCAGTCTTTCTTTCCTTATTCTTCTTCCATTCTTCGTTTATAAAACATTTATCCAAATCAAACATTCATACACAACCATCTTTAGGTGAAACCAAATTGTTTGAGGTATGTTTATAAGTTTATAGTAGAATTCAATGGAGAGACACAGTCCGGGTATGCCTTTTCCTCTCGGAGACAAGTGTGTATTTAATATTGTATGTAAGTATATAATACTCAGGTAGATATTAAACATTATAAAAAACTGTTTTACAGGCATTTTCATTTCCGTGAATTAATTCTTTCATTCCCATGGCACAGTATTTTCATTGCTGTGGAGACTTGTTTCATTTCCGTGCACGTAATATGTTTCATCTCCGTGGTACGAAACTTTTGATCGAGTAGGTATATCCCGTCAGTGTTTTAAGTATTCTGCTGGACATTCAGCAAGAATACATACTTTATCAAAAACTTTAATATTTCGAGGTTTAAGAAACTTAAAACATAAAAAAGTCCTTGGAAATGAAGATTTTTATGGATCTGTTGAAATTCACCCCAAGAAACGTTAGCTTTTAATGTATTGCCAATGCTAAATTAGCACTTTTGGTGTTCTTTTTAGCCCCTTTTGCCACCTTTATAACTTTTTCCCTGGTTTGTTTGGGGACCTCAAGTAAACAATAGGTTATCTATTTTCCTGCAGGCAGCTTGAAAGAGGAAAACGAAGATTTAAAAAGTTAACACTATTGTTAGTAAGCATTATTTTTGACAGACTGAAGTTGCAGTAGTGACGAAGAGTTGTCAGCTAATGTTGAGCTTAAGTATCGCAGGCTAAGCGCGGGTGCCCTGCTACGGTGGTAGCTCTCCCTGCCTCTTCGGTAATATAGGCGACAGGCATACTGACGAATTTTTTTCTAAATATTTATTTTAAATAAACATTAGTAGGTGATAATTGGAGCTCCCAAGTCACTATCCTTCGGATTAGTGACTTGAGAGCTCCAATTATCAATTCGATCAATTCAATATCCTACCCCCGCGACTATTAAAATATTCACCTACTATGAATTCTCGAATATTAAAACGACAAAGCCTAAATGACTAAGTATTCAGATTGATTATTTTTAAGGTTACATGCATGCATATCTTCACGCCGGGTCCCTTGCGATAATTCTTAAGGTTAGTTAAAAATATATTAATCAAATTAGCCTTTGATCTACCTATATATTTTCTAAATTTGACCAGTTATTTATATAAAGCTCTCCTGTTTAGCCATCTCTTTAATTTATTCATCTTTTCGCATAAATAAAAAGCAAATGTTTTTTGATTATTCATTTATTAAAAATATTAATTTCATCTTTTACACACCATTTTTTAAGACAAAAAACATTTTTGTATGCACATATTTTATTATGGTAAATACAGCTTTGAATTTCTGTCGACATTGAATATTTTTCGTGAAGGGTTTCTAAACTAGGACAGTATAAATCCTCTAAATTATAAACATTATTGGTTTCCAATATTTCTTTTAACCACATCATTTTTTCGAAACCTTTTGTGTATACACACTTATTTTTTAAAAAATCTAGAATATGGTACTTAAAATTAATGAAAGGAATAAAACCTTCATTCCAAAAGATACCTCTATTTCTTTCTATCCAAGCCACTTGCAAGCGTTCTTTTTTTGTGAGATTGTAAAATGGATATGGCGGCTTGATTAATAATACGAGACTCCTGTTTTCACTGAGAATTGCTATTTCCTTCGGTATGAATTTATTGCCCTCACCCTTAAAACCTTGTACATCCATAATAACACTCATGATAACTTCCGAACAATATTACTTAAGGGCTTATATTCAAACAGACGATCGTTTATTATTAAACAGTAAGCTGCTGTATTATCTGGTATGTCTTCAGAACACTCAATTTCTAATCGTACATCAACTGGCCCAGATTTCAATGAATCATTCTGCCTCGAACAATCAACTACTAGCAAAGGAGCTTTTTCTTTGAATGTAACTAGATCAAGCAAGGGGTCTATGCTGGCACCGTAATACGACTGACGAAAGTTAGCATACATTTCATATAATATACTATATTTACCTTCATCAAATTTCAGATTCAGCGAATCATAGGGAAAGTATTGTGAATTTAAATACAACTTAATGTTAGTCACCTTACAGTGATCAAAAATAGCTGAGCTTGTAACTTTATTCATTTTTCTATCAGTTTGAAAACCAAGTATAACAAACCTAGGTTTTTCAAGTTGAAAAGCCGTTTTAACTGACCAAGAATGTTTTGTTGTTCGAGGTAATAATGGATATTCATATAAGTCCCAGTTCCTGAACGCTATTTGCACCGGAAAATCTTTTTCTAAACACTTAAGTAGTGCAAGTCTGTCCCGGTCGGAAACTTTTACTTGCGGAACCCGCCATTGTATTTTCTGTATATTTATCTGAATTTCATCACTTTTATCCATAGTTACACAGTTTAAAAGAGAACTACTTCTACTTAATATTAATTCATGTCTGCAATTGATCATAATTTTATTATAATCTTCCGCAAAACCTAGTACTTTATTTAACGGAATAATAACGCTGAAATGTTGATATTTATGTTTGCTTCCATTTATTTTCCAACCCCAAACTTCTGCAACTTTACTTTCGCCCTCATTCATTGATATATAAGATTTCATAGTTGTTGTTATTCCCGCATTTTTAATACGATCTATTTCAACACCATTCAATTCATATCGTATATCTTGAAATAAAAATAGGATAGGATTGTTGCTGAAATTTAGGTCTTTTTTCACAATCTTTCCCGTTGTATCCTTACTTGTCACACTGGCATATCCTTCAATATAAATTGAGCTAGCTGATGGTAGCACATATATGTCCTGTTGATGAATAGGTATCCTGATTTCATCATTTTCTTTAAAACTGTTATTATTGGGATTATAACTGTGAATTTCATAACTTTCAATAGAATTATCATGTTGCGGTATATCCGAAATTTGAAGCATATTTTGTTTACACTTTAAATCCAAGGGCTAACAGAAATTTTTATTATTCTTAGTTATTTTTTTATAACACTTGAACGTCTTCCTTCTTTTAACAAACGATGTGAAGTAGATGATTTTTTATGATAGATTGCCTTTTTATTAAAGTTAATCATAATTAAGTAACAATTCTTTACAGATAATTGTGTGCTTTCTGATCTTAAATCAAATAATTTATGCATAACTCCTTATGCTAACATTTACTTTTATACTATAGAGTTTCAATACAAAACAGGAATTCAAATCAAACTTTAATTTTATCTATTTAAAATCAAATAAATGTTTATTGGTCATCCAAAATGACTTAAGAAATTTCAGACACAAATGCCCGCAATTATATAAATAGTTTTGCTGTAAATTATTATAATTGTATTTTATGTCTCGTCCAACATATTTTACGAATTCTTTAGGTGGTTTTAGATTACCATAACTATCGAAATATTCGATACGATCATTTATTTTTCCATAAGCTACCCAATGAGTACCAGAATTTAAGGAAGAATCTAGATTAATGATACCACATTCTAATGGTAATGCTTTTTCTGGTAATTCATCTCTCATAAACACACCACGAAAAAAGGGAATATATTTCGAGTGACGTATTATGTCAAAATTTGTTAAAGCTCTTTTGGGTAGCTGGGAGTCTAGTTTTTTTTCTTTGAAACGAAAATTCCTAAGCCATCTTTATATGGTTTGAGATGCAATCCTTCTCCAATAAAACATGCACCTATTTCTTTATTACGTCTTTTCAATTCCTGGAATCGTTTTTTTGCCACCTTAAATCCGTTCATGGCTTTTTTGATTCCAGCTACACCACCAGCTAAACTGCCTGCAGCAGATAACCCAGCGAGTATGGGTACAAGTGGGAGAAATCCACCTGTTTTAGGCACGGGTATAACTCTTGGTGATTTCACAGGCAAACCAGACGCCAGTTCTTGCGCAGTAGTATAAGCTAGCTCCATCAACATTTTTTTACATTTAGGTTTAAGATTGTTGAGGTGTTTTTTTGTACGTGTAACTATGTTTTTAAAGGTTTTTTTAAAACCTGTACCTGAATATGGTTTGATGTTTTTATTTGAACTCTTAAATATTTTGTCTTTAATATCTTTATTCATAACCAAATCTCGTTTTCGAGTCATTGTTTTTTTGTCTTGAAATTAATAAGTTATAGTCTATAACGTATCAACGCCTAAACATGAATGAATGTGTATTTTAAATTTACTTAATTATATACAATATTTTTATTATTTATAGAATGCCGCTGAAATTTACAAAATATTTGTATTATTTATCCAACTACATTCACTTTTGGGAAGTCCTAGCCATTTGACAAACACTTTATTTCCCTTTCTTTTCAAAACCTTTTCAACGAGATATACATTGGGATATTCGGTTTTTTGAATTTCTTGGGAGTAAAAAGCTCCTGAAATAGGTTGCCTGTGACAGTCTTCCAAAAAGTAAGTCGTGGGATTTGTGTTTTGCACTTTTACAACTTTAAATATTTCTGTTGACCAGTTAGGAGTGTAACCTTTTTCAAAACATCCTTTATATTTGCTTATTCTCACGAAATCACCAACGTGATATTTTTTACAAATCGTTTTCTTCTTAGATATAGAATATGTACGCTCATATTTTTTCAATACAGTTTTCTTATTAATATTGTTAACCGAGGCTGGTGTTTGTGCAATAGTTCTATGGTATGAGTTATTATATTCATGAATTTTCTCATTAAGCGTACCATCAGTCCATTTATAGTTTCCTTTTAAACTAAACTCTTTATAAAGTTTATTTTTTAATGTTTTTATAAATCTCTCGGCAATTGAAGCTTTTTTAGTAGAATATGTAGAGTAGTGGTTAATGTTATATTTGTCGGTAATATTCTTAAACATATTGTTATAAAATTCTGCCCCCAAGTCAGTTTGCAAACTTTAGGGAACTCGACCTTTTCTTATAATACTTAGAAACGCTTTACACACAGTTTCCTTGTTTTTTGTTTAAGCGGTACCGCCCACGCATATTTAGAAAATCCATCAATAATTACCAATATGTATTTGTGACCGCAATTTACTTTTGATGTAGCTTGCATGTCTATTAAATCTGCCTGCCAAAGATCATCTATATCCTTTAAAATTACATTTCTTCGAGGAAAATGAACTCTAGCGTTTTTGTGAATTTCATTTACCACGTTTGCTTTGCTCATAATGTTTGTTTATTTTCTTTTCTAGCTCATTTATTGAAATACTTTTTTCTACTTTTTTTACTCGATCTGTTAACGCTATGATGGCCTTATTTATATTAGATATTTTTTGTATACAATCGCTTATTTTATTATATATGCATGTATTCGTACTGTCATCAAGCATAACTTCCGTTGCGGGTTGTTGAATTGTAATAATATCATCAACTTGAATGGGTTAGCTTTTTACCCCTTTTTGTGAACCGACATTCATGTTGAAGGTGTTTTAATTACTAATATAGATAAGCATGATTTGGTGTTTTTATTATTTTATAATACCGGCCTCCCGTAATTCTTCAATGATTGATATAATTTCATTATCATGATTACTATTACCAGCAGTTTTTGATGCTATTAACAGTTTAAGCCTCTCAATTAACTCATTAGGATCATCCCAATAAATATAGTCCGTGTTGCTTTTATATGATTTTAATGTTGGTAAATTTCCACCAATTTTTTTCTTATCACTTTGTTTGTAAGTTTGATTAATCAATGGTTTAATAATTAATCGATATTTTGATCCTTTGTCTCCTTTTATTTGCCCATTTGAGTGAAAATCTCTTTTATGTGCATTTGTTTTATCAAGCATATCTTTGTAGTTAATTTTATCATTTTCAGTTACTAGTTTAAGATCGGGTTTATTACGCGTTAAAAGTTCTCTTAAGCCAGGAGTTAAACCGTAATTCTTATTTTTTATAGTGACTACGTATGATTTTTCTTGATCCTAAGTACCTTTCGATAAGGAAAAATGCACAATACTATCCCCCATCATTAGCTTTTTGTTTTCACTCCGTATGCCAAACGGTACATTAATGTTATCATAAATATCTATAACATCTTCCTTTTTTAGAGACATTAGCGTAGCATCGTTATTTTCTTCATACGAACCTGTGTCATCAACATTATCATCATCATCATTAACGTAATCAAAATATTCTGAATCTTCGTCGGAACTTGATTTAATTAAATTTCTGGGCTCTTTGTAAGGCAAGAAAGACGTTAGTGCTCCAGTTGAATTATCATAATCAATGCTATTATTAAAAGCAGAATAGTTATAGTCCTTCTTGCTCAAATTAGCCAATGTCTTTAAAGGATCAGTAATTGGTTTAAATATCTTTTGAAATTTTAGGTTTTCGACATCTTCTTCATTTTGTATCTTTTTTATTTTATTTTTTATACTATTAACTGATTTAACTAATTGCTCTTTCATATTTTTTTCCATTATGTTTTGAAAATATCCAACCTTCCGTCATAAATACTTAAGTATAAATAACTTGCTTAAAGAAAACATTGGTTTATAATAAATCGCTCAAATAAATAAATATGTCAAAACCTTGTCTATATCTTCCATTATTTATATCACAATCTTTGTTAATCAATAAAAATTGAAATTGATTTCGCCATATGGTACAACAAAGTTGTTTAAATTTAAGCCAATCCATGACCGTATTTACGTGCTCATTGTATATGTGCTTTAAATTAGTGTCATCTTGTTTAAAAATAATCAAAAGGTTAACATTATCTCTTAATAACTGTTTGGGACTTTTCGAATAAGTTTGTGATAGATAAAAACAATCTATTTGTCGATGTCTACCCATAGAAAAATAATTTTGAATGTTTAATTGATTTTCACATGCAACATTATCAAAAATCATAATAGAGTTTCTTAATGCCTCGTTAGGATGAAGAACTTTTTTGCTATCATCATAAACAAATAGCTTAGCCTCAGGGATTTTCTTAATGATTTGATTTAAAAAACAATACTTTGGTTTAAAAGCAGTCTTTGAATATAAATAGATGTGTTTAAACTTTAAACCGTTTTTATGCAATAATAAATTTAGCATAACATTAGTTTTGCCACAGTTAGAAGGCCCACATATTATACAGCGGATATTATTGGGCAAAAGAGTACTGTGTCTTATTATTTGTTTAAAATTTTCTAATTTTATATTATTTATTTCCAACGTTTTAGCTTGTTTAATAAACTTCATTACGAGTTGAGTAGCAGCTACTTCAATATGTGTAAGTATGGCGAATGACTACAATTCTTTTCTTTTAATTGAAATAACTTGAGCAATTCATGTACGCTACCACCACACCTATAAGCTCTTATTCATCTGATACCAAATAAGTTTGCGCATTCATTATAAAAATTTAAAACTTTCTGAGAAATTACTTTTTATTGATGAGGTTGAATCAATTATTTCTTCGACAATGATAAAGTAATTGATAGAAAATGCGATTTGCGGTAAACAATTTTTATTTCATAAAAGTAACACTGATGCGTAATAAGACATAACATAATTATAACTCTTAACATTTAATATTAACATATAGATTTACAATGCCCCCAAGGTATAGTATCTATCTGATTTGGTTGTACATGACGCTTATCGTCAATTCTGTTTAAAACTTCTTTATTTACTTCTTGCGAGAATAATACATGTTTCATTGATTTTATCATATTCATTTTACGCTTTAAAATAATATTTTTAAATAATGCTTTCTTATAGTGAGATATGTTTAAGCTCCTCGTGATAGCCCTAGATACACCCTTAGCTTTACATGTTTGCGTATTTAAAGATTTTATACAATACAACTTTGCTCTTAATCCGATGAATTCACTAATAATATCACCACCTAATTCGTCTTTAAATAGACCAGGAATTTTTTCATTGACTTTAGGAATATTATACAAATTATTACTCTTAAAATTACTGGTGTCAAATGCTGATAAGTTATCGCTGATATCTCTGTAAACGTTTTCAGTTTGTATTAAATAAAGCAAACTGTCTGTATCTGTGTAGCATAATTTTGCTTTATTACCGTATTTACTTTTAATAAAATTGTAATGAAATTTATATAAGTGTTGCTTAGAAAATTCTAATACCGCAAATCCAATATAAATCGGTCTATCTAAAACAAGTTTTTCACGGTTAAGTTGAATCGCCACCAAATTTTCATTAAATACAGAAATGTTTTTTAGATTTGGCTTTGTTATTAATTTCTCAGCGCCTAGTAACTTATTTGTGTTATTTGAGCAATCATCCCAATTTGTTACGAGTTTAACATCAACTTGTTTCCGTTTATTTTCAATAGTTTTACCGAATATTGAATTATTTAAAAGTTTAAAAAAATCTTTTTCAAATGATGTTGAAGCAGCTTGGCGTAAGTGAGTATTCAAATCTATATACTTTTTTAAAAAGTTTTCTTGTTTAAAACTAAGAACACGATGAATTTTCCGTAGAACTAGACCATTCTTAATACATTCTTTTAAATGAATGTAATGAATTATGTAGTTATATTTATCATATAAATTTGCAATAAGTTTTTGTGTTTTTCCTCCAATGGGCACACATTTTTCAGGAGCAAAAGGCAAATCACTATGTAAATAATGTAAACAATTTGGATACGCTATATCCACCTCCAAAATATAACCATACTCAGCGTCATCAGAAATATCAAATAAATTGATTTTTTTGATTTCGTCGTTTGAAATAAATTTAAAGTCTGATATAGGCAATTTTTTGGTCATGGCATAACCATAAAGATTATTACAATCCAAATACAATAAATAAGTTGATGGCTTTGTGATGTCATAATCGGGTAAATACATATTATTGGCTATAGCGTAACGATGTGAGCACTGTGCTAATCCACCATGAATTCCTTTTTCCAACATTTGATATATTTCTAAATCATTAATTAACTCTAATCGCACACCGGTGTAAAGAAGCATTGCATCCCAACTTAACCCAGGTGAAGAAACATAGTACGCAGGATCTAGTTTATAATGTTGCAAACAAATTTTTCTAAAGTTTTCAAATATATCGCAAAGTAATAATACATCACTTTTCAAGTATAAATCGGTATAATCCCCTAGGGTATTGATATTAAAACATTTCCAAACATTTTGGGCATCGGTTATATCTTTCATTTGCAATGAGTTATAAAAAAACTCCTTAGCTGGAAGATGTGTCTCGTTATATTTTGCCCAAGAACAAATACATTCATAAGGGTAAATACCTTTTTTTCGTACTAAATTAAAATGATTTTTGTCTATAAAGTGAGAAGATAAGTGTATAAAGTCTTTCTCTGCTAAACTTTAACTCAAGTTATCAAGGCTCGAACTAAGAAATTGATAAGAGTCTATGAATTTTATCTGTATAGATTTAGATTGTTTTTCTGTTTTTATTATTTTTGTAATCGTCAAATAGTTCTCTTTTGTTTTCGGTATTATTTTGATATCGCCGTCATATTTCGATAATTCCGTAATGAATATATGAGAATCATATCCAGATAAATTATGAAATATAACAGGTATGAATGGGCAAACTCTGTACATTAAATTGCAATGCGAATGTGCTGCACCTCTATACTCCGATGTAACATGATCGTGATCACAAACTTTGTCATCAAATAATAACTGCTTGCATATATGACATGTAGTAGCATTTTTAAAATTATTTTTTTGTCCTTTAGTCATAGGTTTCATGGGTTTTTTTGTATTTAAAACAGAATTAATCGATTTTACTTCTTTAATCAAAGTCTCAACAAATTTTTGTACGCAGTCTAATCCTCTGTATTCAACTAGTTTATTTAACCTACCGTCATGCGAACAACATATGTATAATGCAAAACATGTCGCTTGATGCAGTTTATTTCTAATTGTGTTCTTATTACTTCCCTCTTCGTAATTTAATAACATACTTTCAAAATCAGCATATATAACGAAATTGATTTTTTGCTGTCTCTCGTAGTTTTTGAAGTGTATCATACTATTTTTATCAGGTAATAGCGTTATTATTTTAGAACAATTGTGAGAGTGGTACTTTGTTTTACTAGAAAAAAATTGTAAACAAGTTTCACATAAAAACATCGAACCTCTATGCCGCGTAATTTGCCTTCGTACTAATCGCAATAGGTTTTTTATTAAACAGTAATGAGCTTTATTGTTTTTTTCGAAATAGAGTAAGTTTACATGGATATCTTTCTTTCGATCGGTTGAGTACAGAGGACCAATAATCTTTAATTGCTTATCTAACCCATAAATATTAAAACTTATTTCATTATATTTTTCAAATAATTTGATATCTATGTGTGATGGTGGCATCGTTATTCCTTTTAGATAGAATAACGAACTAAAATGAGGATATGAGCTCGGTCTGCAGACGTTAGTTTTAGCCGGAAAAAGTGCTGCCACTGTGCTCCATAGAAAGCAATTATCATCACTGTTTTTAATATTTAAACAACTTTTCGTATTTTTAATAACATCTGGTAGGTCTAAGTATGTACCACCGCGCAAAGGGGAATATTTATTTATATTTATTTCCAAGTGACTAATAGAAGCAAATGACCACCCTGATTCACAATGCTCAAATTCTGTCAGTTTTCTTTTAAATATGTCTATAACATTTAAGTACATATTTTCTAAATCTGTACTGTTATATATGATTTCATATTTTGTGTTGAAAGATTTTAAATGTCTATCGCATAGCTTAGGTAACATAAAGTAAGCAAACAACTCAAAATTGACCTTAACGCAAATATGTTTTAATAAGGATAACTTAATGATTTTTAAAATTGCCTTGCTTTTATCATCTAAGAACGCCTCGAGAAATAGGTAGTCATCTTCTATGGATGGACTTATGCGATAGGTCAATATTCTGTTCTTAAATGCTGTAGCAACAATATCAACATTCTCAAACTCGGTTTTAATTAAACAGTTTGATTTATGGATGTTAGTTCTCTTGTGATATACATATTTACGTTCTGGTATATCAATTTTGCATTTATCGCAATAAATGTATCTAATAAGGCAGCTAGATTCTAGTACTGGGGTATGAATTTGATTTTTATCGCTATCATTGTCGGAACTTGCTAATGAGTCATTGCTAGATGGTTCAGCTGGAAAATAAAGAACAAAAATGTAAGATTTTTTTCGAACTTGCACCCATCAATTGTAAAGTTAGGATTGCTAAGCATTCATTCACTTGAAGGCGGTAACTAAGTATGAATAAACTTTGTATTTGCGTCCTACAATTACCCCAATTTGATACATTAGTATGTTTATAAGTTAATATTTATGTTCAAATTACGTAGCTGCTCTAACCGCTGAGAAAGATAATTTATATTATAAATGGCATAGGAAGGCAAACAAGCAGACAGTTCTCCTGACGGTAAGAGATTTCCGTTGCCTATAGACATCAAAGATATTAATAGTGCGTTGCCATCCTTTAGGCAGGGATGTTATTAAATAAATTATTTACTTGTGATATGAGAGCCAGTCAATGTTTTCTAATAGGTACACAGAACATGTTCCACCGTCGCATATTATATTGAGAATAGGTTTAGTAAATGTTTCGACCCAGATATACATCTATATTCATTACACAAACACCAGTCTATCGGGAATCGAACCCGAACCTCGTCCTTCGCCTCAAATCGGCAGACACATGCATTTAGTTCGTTTTAAATATTTTACTATTGATTTTTATATTTTACTTTACAAATGGATAATCTTTGTTTGTCTAGGGCCATCACAATCTAGCACAATAAGCATGCATCCTAATATGTAATAAGTAATATGCGTATTAATTTTTTGGATCTTTCTTCATTCAAGTTCGATTTTGAATCGAATCGATCTCGAATAAGTATAGAAGATATGGCGTGAAGATATGTATACATATACGTATCTTCACGCCCGGTCAATTGATGAAATATTATGTAGCTTTCTACAGGTAAAAGAAAATATAAAATCAATTCAATGATTTGGTGTTTATCCATTACAAACATAAATACAAAAATGGAAACATTGGATTTATTATAATACAGTAAATAAGCCGAAATCAGTTAAAAGAATAAACTTTATTTATACGTCCCAGTCATTTTACATTTTAACATAAATATATCGGGTGTTAAATTATTAATGCGATACAATATATTCCCGCTTTTTAAAAATATTGACTTAAAAATGTGGGAGGACAGTTTTTGAATTCCTTCCTTGTACTTGATATGAAAGTATTAAGATGTTTCCATGATTCGGAATCCTCCTCCGTTTTGTTTTTTATGGTGAGGATTGAATGCCGCCACCTATTTACCGGTTGAACGTTTTCAATTTCACTGCACTTATACACTTTTAGTTCTACATAAAACGCACCTTTTTTACGCTCATCCATTTGCCGCGACTGACCATTGGCAAGCCTTCTTGTTATATACGAATATACCGGAGCACATTTTTTGTTGTCTTTTTGTTGTGTTTCAATACTCAATACTCAATACTCAATACTTTATTGCTTCCATAATGTTACAAAGGTGTTAAAATATATTACTATACAGGACATTATGGACCCTGTCTATAGGGCACCGCAAAGTTAGGAGAGAGGAGGATATTTTTAGTGTAGCTCTTTCTAATTTATATATTTAGGTAGGCATAGTTATGTTTTTGTCTTCTAAGTATTCGTTTAGGCTATAGTAGCATTTAAATAGCAGAAGTTTTCTTAGTTCTTGTGTAAATT
>DVZO01000003.1:0-12801 GCA_018237485.1 Sarota myrtea
GGTTGGGGAAGCAATTTTAATACATATAGCTATAATGTTGTATTGTGTCTGTAGCGTAGTTGGTTCGGTGTAGGACTTGACTACGGAGGTCTCGGGTTCAAATCCCGGGTCAGGCAATTTGTGTTTTTCAGTTTTTCTGATAATAGCACGTCCGGGATTGGATAAGTGCCCGGTTGGCGATAGCCTGGCCACCTATCACATTGTGGGACCAAGTATCTTCGGCTGATCGTGGGTACCCTGGTTGTACCTCTGCCTAACATTTCGGGGATTACAGGCGTGAAGATACTTTTTTGTATTCTGTTGTTATTACTTTATTATTTAAGTAAGAGCACCTACACTAGAATTTGTCAGACTTTTTGTGTTACTTGGTGATGCTGTTGCTAAATCAAAAATCTAGCTAAATGTCATTAATTATTGAGGGCCCTATTACATTATATCATACTTAATTTAGTGCAACTAAATGAAACTTTTCTCGTTATGAAAATGTATTGTTACAAGTGCAGTACACTTATTTACAAGTGACTAAATACTATTCGACAATAGATTTGACTATGCTGTTGAAAATATTTTATATCACTAATTTAATCAATTTAATCACAATTTAATTTAATCAAAGTTAATCAAGAGGGCTTATTGCAAGTAGTAGAGTAATTCTGAGATCATTAAGGACTGACTAAACTTTGCATAATATAAATGCAACGTACTCATAAAAGAATTCATATCATAAATATAATAAATGATGTTGCGTCATTTTTGTCATAAAAAATGTCAAGATCACATATAAAGGGCAGTCGTTTTTGTAATTTGCACATAAAAATTACATGTTTTGTATAGTTTGATAGCATGTCATTTCTGACCTATACAGAATACCTAAAAAGCGTAGTGAAAAGCTACCGTCTAGGTGGCGGTATAGCGCGTAGCAATAACATAACATGTCTTCTATATATAGTTTACATTATATAGTTATTCTCAGACCTTTGAAAAGTTTGACTTGTGTAGCATTTGGGCTAGTTGCCGCATAGTTAGTGCACTAATTATATCTCTGTCTATATTTGATGTAACAATTTTCAAAAATTCATATCTGATCTACCGCATGAGACCTACTGGTTGCGTTCGCTGTCCGAAGAATCTTGAACAAAAGAACACTAAACAATTCAAAATATTTGGGTCAAATGAGTAATCTCTCTTTATTTAAAATTGGTAAGGCTCTCCGCTGAGAACTCTCAAAACTGACCTTGAGAAGAAATCTATTGTATTTTTGTCGTTGCTTGCAAATTTTTTAATTGCGTATCACATGAAATGTTGGATTTGTAAATAGAATTTTAGAGTAGCCTTGAGACGATTTATTTTAATTTACGTAGATTTCTTAATTTAAAGAAAAACGAAAAACTCGTTTAAACATTTTTAGTACAGTTAAATCATTACATATAGTATCTTTACAAAATATTCTTATAAATTTTTGCATTGAATTCTTTTTACATCTAAAATAAATATACATTAAAGAATACATGCCACAAACACTTGTTACATAATTTTGAAGAACCTTTTGGTTGTGAATATAATATTTACAATTTCTTATCAAAAATTGTTCATGGTAACTTATTGGTTTTCTTCCATACGAATCAAAGTACTCTCCTACCCCTTTGTTATCTATATAAATAGCCACCCAATGAGATCCAGGTCTAGTGTCAGGATCTAGATTACTTATAATGTAAACAGGCAGTGATACACGCATTGGTAAACGATTAGCAGCGTAAACATTATTGTTAAATGAACCATCAATTTTTTGCATGAAAAACTTAATATCACGTGTATCCATTTTTTTTTTTAAAATCTGGTTCAACTATTGTAATCGACGCTTACGTCTCTATTTTTATTTATTTCAATGATGTTATCAAATTCTGCATATATAATACAATTAATCGTATTTTTTAACGCTTCAGCAAAACGAACTTCTAATCGTACACTACCACGTTTCATTAGATTCCAATGTGAACTGGAATTGGCTGACAAATCTGGTGTCATGTCAAAACATAACAAACAAAATCCATTCGCGAAATCATTTTTTGAGATTCCATTTCCTTCATTTAAAAAGTGAATACCAGTCCCCAAAAATAGAGTATGGTATGCACTAATATATGAATATCCACCGTCAAATGTGGGTTGTAAAGTTTTAGAAGGCACTTGTTGACCATCTATGTAAAAACAAAAAGAGTTAAGTTTATAGTGTTCAAAGTTAAACGGATTCATATTATAATGACCATTAAATGCAGAATTAGATACAAAACCAACAACACATCTTTTAGGTATTTGCCCTAGAAAAATATTATCTAATGTTTTGCTTTGTACACCAGATTGAATAGTTAATACTTTTACTTCTGCTCGTGTAATTGGATATTTGGCAGTAGTACTAACTAAAACTTTTTCATGTGCTAACAATACCGATGGATTGATTTTTGCCTTACGAACGATGAGACTAGCAGAAGTAATATTCACTTTAAACTTGGTATCTGTAGCTGTCGACATGAGGTTGAACGCTTCTTTTGTTCGTACTAGCTTTACTCGCAATTCAACTCCATTAATTAAAAATTTTTCTTGGTTAAAAATATCTCCGTGTAATTGTCCAATCATCTCAATTTCTTTGCTTGAATCACATATATGTTGTCTTTTCTTAAAACCTGTATTAGTATCATCACATGATTCCATTTTGCCAGCAATATCTTCATACCACAATCCACAGCTTAAATGACTCGACTTAGCGCCCAATCCATAACTAAGTAAATTTTCTATATATGAGCGATATGCATAAGTATTGTTGGGGGGAGAAATAAGTTTTTGATTCAAATAAACGTCTAGTTGTCCGAATAATAAATGTAACCAGTTGTTAACCGGGGCCACATTGGTAGAAGGAGAAATATTAGTTCCATCTTGGTTCATAACTTTAGCTTTGATATGGAGCAATGTATGTGATAAGTCGATGTAATCGTCACCGCTACCAGGTACCAAAAATTCAATAGGACCTTCATCACTTAAGGATGATATAGGATTATAATGTATCCACATTCCATTTTCTATACTTGTTTGTGTAGATGGCAAAGCAAATAAATCCAACTCTGACTTTGCACATTCACATGACTGGTGATGTAAAAATGCCATTATTTAAAACGAAAATATATCTTTAGCGTTTTCTTTCTTAACACCTTTACGCTGTGACGGTTTCAAATGAAAAGATAGCTTTTTACGTGATCTTTTGTTCTTATACCCTGCACCAGACATCAACGAGTCTATTTTTTCATCAGCTTTTCTTTTTAGATTGTTACTTACATTTTTTAAACGAGTTTTAATACTATCTTTAATAGGACGTGCACTAACTAAGTCAGATAATAATCCAACACCTTCATTTAATGCCTCTCTTCCAACAACTCTGGCTCCGCTGGTAAATAATGGTAACACTGATCTAAAGAGTCCTCCAAGAAAACTTCCAATCCCATGTCCTCGCTGAAAAGGGACCCCTTTATAAATAACCCCAATACCTGACCCGGCTTGATGTGAATAGTAATGTTGATATGGGCAACTCATTATTATTTAATATTATTTAAATATAATCAATCTAGTTTATTCTCTTAAAATGTAGTTTTATACATGAAACCCCGAATTGAAATGGTACTTTTTCACCTATACTCGTTCTTATATCAATCTCTACTGTATCAAACTCTCTTCGCATGACGGGAACATAGTGTACAGGTGAGAATGCATTCATTTTGTAGGCTCCATATATATATAAAGTAGGATCTAAAGGAACTATTCTGAGCAATGGTGTTATCACATCCCCCACTATTTGTGGTTGGATAATGTCTGTGTAAATAAAAATTTGAGATGGTAAACCTAGGTATAAATTGACAGGATATTTTCCATACATAGTCTTACAAAAATTTGTATTTGGTTCAAAACCTAGCTGCAATGAAAGCTTAGGTGTAGTAGTTATAGAAGTTATATCTTTGTTATGATTTGTAACTATAACACGTTTTGATATACTATCATATCGAAATGTAGCATCTTTTTTCACCAGAGGATTTCCATTTCTCAAAAGAGGATTTTCATTTAGTGCCGTAAGAACATGATCAATATTATCGTAAGTGGTAGCAGGAATATGACTCTTAAATTCTACAGAAACCTTACTTTGATCTTGTACCATAAACTGACTTTTTTTAATATAAATCACATTTTCATGTTCCTGTACATTTAGCATTGTACATGGAAAATGAAATTCCACTAATCCAACCACCCATTCACCGTCTAACTTAATGTTTTTTGGTAATTTAGTAAAAAAATTCGCTGTAGTGTTATCAGGGAAAAATTGTTTTGAACTATCGCTTAACAATGTAACATAAAAACTGCGTTCAGTCATTATATTTGTTTTAATTCACACGCTTTAATCCAACTGTTAAATTTGTTTGAATACCCTTTCCACTTTACTAACACTTCCCTTCTAGTACCAGAATACCGAGTACCTAATATTTTATCTATTTTATGTTCTTGGTGGTGGGGATTATATTCAACTTGTTGCAATTCCTTTTCATAGAATGTGCCTTCTATGTTTTCATCGTGTAGATCTTTTAAAGTATATACTAAAAAAGGCTTTCTGCTTATAATTGAAGTTATAACAAATATTTCATCACTCCAATTAGTTTCATATCCCTTTTGAAAGATGTGCTTGTACTTGGTTATTCTTACGTAATCACCGATTCTGAACTTCGGTTGAGATATATTATTTATTGACTTGAAATATTTGCCATACAAGTTATTCCAAACTATCATGATATTATGATGACTAACATCACAGGGGCGCATTTTTATGCTTGAGTGATAACTATGATTATAAGAATAAATGAGGTCTTGTAAAATGTCTAAATATCTGTATGTATTTTTGAAAGTAAAATAACGCCACATCTTTGACTTTAAAGTTCTTTGAAATCTCTCAACAATACTTGCTTTTATGTCGGGATTATTTGTTGTGTAGTAGTTTATGTTTTTACTTTTAAAATAAGATCTCACATCTTTCGAAACAAACTCAGTACCTTTATCAGATTGAATATGTGTAGGAGTTGCATTTGCTTCAGAAAATATACTTTCAAAGCAATCTTTAACAGTTGTGGAATCTTTTTTTTTCATAGCTCGCACAAATGCATATTTACTAAAGACGTCAATAACACAAAGTATATATTTAAAACCATCATTATATTTGCTATAAGATTGCATATCACTTAAATCAGCTTGCCATAAATTATTAAAATTAGATAAAACATATTTATTCCTAAGAAATTTTCTTTGAACTTGTTTGTGTAAAGTGTAAGTTTCTTGAGTTCGAAGCCAGTCTTTACCTTTACCTCCTTTCTATTCATTTTATTCTTCATAGCTTTTGTTAATTTATTAACGCTGCTAAAACCGGCGGGATGAGAAACATCATAATAGATTTGATTTATATTTAATAAGGGGTCCATTTTTCACACTCCAATTTATTGGTAGATTTAGGTGATGACAACTTATTTTTTCTATTTTCAATTTCATTTAGATCCGTTACAAGATATTTTCGTAGGAATGTTTGGATATCAACATTACCAATACAATACAAAGGCACTCCTATATCAATCAATGTTTTTGAGAACTCCTCCCAGGCCAATGGTTTCGGACGTTTTAATTGTCTTAATGTGTTATTGATCAAATCGACAATATTGCTAAAAGGTATAAATTTGTTATTGATAGCAACAGTTCCTTTCTCATCCCACCGGATTTTATCAGGATTTTGTATAATTGCGTTTATTAAAAACTCTCCTTTCTTTTTAAAAGTCTTTGGTATTAATCGTAATAAATAAGAAGTGCTGTACACGTCCGGTCCTCCTTCACTGAATGATCGTTCGGGTGTTACTGATACAGACTGAACTGGGTCATCTACTTTATTTTGATCTCCTTGGTGTAATGCTTCAGCTATTACAGGCTTATTCAACATGTTCTTTTCTTTTTTTGTCGTGGGTGGTTTTAATAATTCGTCATGTAAACAATATTTGTCAGCAGCAGCACCACTATAATTATTATCCTGATTATTTTCAGATATTACCGATAATTTTAATGGAATCTTCCTTTCGTCGTTAAAATGTAAATACCGCTGAAGTATTTGAAAATAAAGAGCCCATTTTTCACGATCATCCATTTTGCTATTAAGAATTTTATGCATTTCTTTATCTAAACGAGAGAGAGAGTCATCGAAAGAATTTTCCTTTTGTTTTAATTTTTCTATTACATGTGGTTCGATCAGAAGCATCTTCTTAGTGTTCTCCATTTTTACTTGATTAAGGAACTCAACACTGTATTAAGAACTGCACCTAATATGATAGGCAAAAATGCACCACCTTTTTGTATCACAATCCTTTTACGTAATTTATTTTTTCCCTTAGACACCAAAACTCGTAATATGTTTTTATGTTTTTTTAATTTGATTTTATCTTTGTCTTTTAATGGTATTTTACCATTTAAGATATTCAAAATACACTCACTAATACAATTTATTTCTTCTTTGCTGCAGATTTTTAATAATGCATCTCGATATTTAGGTTTGAGATTTAATAATGCTTTTAGAAAGTCTTGATGTATGGTCACTCTTCCAAACATACTTTGAAACTATTTTATTATTATTATTTAATTGAGTCGTTGATTAATGTAGATATATTAACATAAACATAAAAGACATTAACTATTCCACATCTGTCGAAAAGAAGCAATTAAATTTACAAACACTGATAGTGGTTTCTTTTTTATCTTTAATCTCAATTTTATTGTGAAATATTTTCAGTATACATTCACAGATAGTTTTTATTTCGGTATCATCACATTTTTTAAACAAAGCCTCACGATATTCAGGTTTGAATGTATTTAAAGCTTGTAATAAATGTGAATGAGAATTTGACGTTTCTTCTTCATTCATTGTTTGTAACTGACTGAAATCTCTTGTCGGGTATCATATTTATACCCCTTCTTTGGTACATAGACAACACAGTGTGTGTCAAACGGAAATATTTTTGTTTTAAACCGGCATAAATCGTCCGTGTTTTGTTTTAAATCAATCATAAGGTATCCATGTGCTAATGTTGTTGCGTCTTTGTAGGCTTCTTCTACAAATTTTGCACTGTCTGGGTAAACTTGTCGAGCTAAATACCGTATTTGGGTCCTATCCCTGGGGTTTTTAAAGTATATTACATAGTTAGAATTTAACGATATGTCACGTTGTCCTTTACCTTGGTGAAATAAATTTTGAGTTATGTAAAATACGCTTAAATTTCTGTGATGGCTTCCTTTAGTGAAAATATCAACTATGCGATCATCTGACTCTCTCATAAGGTCATCAATTATCAGTAATTGAGGGTGTTTTCCATCAAACATATTCATATCAGGTATTCCCTGCACATATGTAACGTCTGTTCTATCGTAAAGTGATTGCATTTCATCATAACACCATAATATTCTATGAAAGTTGACATTACACATATCTTTAATATAACTCAAAAAATTTGTCACAAAGACAGACTTCCCACACCCACTAGGCCCTGCAACTATAGTTGTGAATGGATGAATAAAATGAAACATTTTATTTTGAGTTATGTAAAACGTTCAATACTGTCAAATGCTAATTTTATAATAACACATGAAGAAATAAAACGGTTTCTTTTAAACATGAAAAAATTATTTATTTATACTTACTTAGAATATATTTTCATTATATACAGTTAAAAAATATTTTACTAGCAACAACAAAATTATTAAATATAGAATTTTACATGACTTACACTTCTAAAATCTATATTCTAAAACTAAAGTTAAAATTTTTACAAATACATACTTTAAAAACTATTTTAGAGAATAATGTCCCCATGCGAGGGTATCTGTTGAATTAGGTATTAAATACCTCTTATCGTCATTGGAAGATAGACAGATTTTATTAACTTTCTGAGTAAAAACGATATGTTTAATAGATCTAAATCTATACATCTCTGCTAATTTAACTGTGTTATTTAACAAACAGGATTTAAAGTGTTCTAGCGATAACTTTTTGGTAGTACTTTTATTAACACCTTTAGCTTTAGTTATTAATTTATTATCGACTATCATGGAATACATTTTTGAACGCAATCCAACAAATTCACGAAATATCCCCCCATTGTTTTCATCTTTGAAAAACCCGACTTTTTTCTTGTTTATTCGAGTATAATTATAAATATTATTTTCTGGATAATCAGAAGTATCAAAATATTTTTCTAAATCTGGTTTGATGTCATAGAAAAAGTTTTTCGTGAATATTTGATACACCAAACTATCTGTATCAGTATATAATAACTTTTGATTTTTAAACTTATTTTTCATATAGTTATAATGAAAATCAAACATTAGGGTTTTTGAAATATCGAGTATGCAAAATCCAAGATATATTGGTTTATTGTATAAAAGTTTAACATTCTTTAGCTGAACAGCTACTAGATTTTCGGAAAATATAGAAAAACTGTGAAATTCGGGGCGCGCAATTAGTGATTGAGCTCCTTGGATCTTTCCGATATTTTCCCAATGGGTAAGTAGTTTTACGTTAACTCTTTTTTCAATGTTTTCCATAGTTTTGCCGAATATTGAGTTGTTCATTAACTTAAAGAAATCTTTTTCAAAGTCATTTTTTGATGAAGTTCGAAGTGATGTGTTTAGGTTGATGTATTGTTTCAACCAAGGACTTTGTCTAAACTTTAAAATCCTATGAACTTTTTTGAGTATTAAACCAAGTGTTAAACACTGTTTAAGATTTCTATAATGAATCACATAATTCTTTTTATCATATAGATTTGTAACTAATTTAGGGTGATTAGATTGACCTGTACAGATACGTTCAGGACATAACGGTAAATCTGAATGGATATCATGTAATACTTTAGGGTATTCTAAATCTACTTCTAATATGTACCCATACTCTGAATCATCATCAACATCGAATTTGGTTTTGACATCTACCCATTCAAAACTATTTATCGGAAGATACTGTGACATTGCCCACCCATATAAGTTATTATCATCCAAGTATATTAGGTAGGAATCAGGTTGTTCCTTATCATAATCTTCCATAAATTGATTATTTGCTTTGGCATAGCGATTGCTACACTGAGAAATACCCCCTCGTATACCAGATTTTATGAAAGAAATTATCTCAAAATCAGTTAACAACTCCAGTTCCACTTTTGTTAATTTCATCATTGCATCCCAACTTAATCCAGGTGCTGTGTAATAGTGACAAGGGTCTAAATCGTAAGTATTTATACATACTTTTCTAAAATTTTCAAATACGTCAGTTAGCAATAACACATCTGTTTTCAAATACAGATCAGAATAGTCACCCATATTTTTACATTTGAAATGCTGCCAAACATTATTTGCATGTTGATAATCCTCATCTGAGACATATGAATCGGAAATGGAATTATAAAACTGTTCCTTAGGTGGTAACGATGTTAAGTTAAGAGAATGAAATGATTTCATAAGTTCATACGGATAAATCCCCTTTCGCTTTACACGTATGAAGTCCTCGGTGTTCGGAAAGTTTTTGCTTAATTCTATGAAGTGTTCGTTATCTAAGTTTTTGGCTAATTTTTCTAAACTACTAGACATAAATTTTATAGAATCTATAAATCGCAAACTTATACTACGGTTGGCAATCTTTACAAATTTAGAAAAAGATATGTATCTTTCTTTATTTTGTGGTATAACCTGAATATCACCATTGACTACATTCAAAGCACGGACTATGAAGTGAGCATCATAGTGACTCATATTATGTAATATAACAGGTATAAAATCTAGAGTCTTGTATTTTGTACCACAAACGTTATGTGCAACACCTTTAAATTCACCAGTATACGAATCATTGACAATGAAATCTTCACAGTTCAAATCAAAACCACAAACATAACATTTACTTTCGAGTGCTATGAAATTTACATCTTGTTCGGAGAGTGATTTTGGTGGTTTTCGGAAAGTGGTACGTTTTATGATAGTTTCTAAATCTTTAATTAAACTTTGAATAAATACTTCTGCACAATCATTTCCTGTATACGATACATATTTTGAAAGACTATCATCATATGAACATTTAATATAATAACCAAAACTATATACATCATGTCTCTGTACATTTTCTGTATGTGATGTACTTGGATCATTAGAACAACTATAAATTGGTTTTAAAAATGATTCGAAATCTGCATATATAACAAATGGAACCTTTAGTTTTTTGTGGTAACTTTCAAATTTCAACTTGTTGTTACTTGTTAGTGAACCAAACCAATTCTTCCTCAAGGAATTTGATGAAGGAACTTCCGTGCGGATATGCATACAATCAGTTTTTTGATGATTCAATAAAGTTTCGTTTTTGTTAAAGTGTAGTAAACACCCATCACAAATAAAAATTGCATTGTTTCGATTAGTAATTTGTTTCGATAGTAAACGTGATAAGTTTTTAATGTAGCAATAATGATTTGTGGTACCATTTGTTATTAACATTAAATTTATGTGAACAGATCTACGTTGTTTTGTATGATGTAAAGGGCCAACTATGATGTTTTTTTTATCTTTTTTACTATACTCTAAACCGAAAACATTAACGCTTATATTATTCAAATTTTCAAATTTTGAAATATCACATAACTTCATTGGGAACGCTATTCTATCAAATTTTAATTTATTAGAGTATCGACTATAAGAAGTGACTCTATCAGAATCGGTTTTTGCAGGGTATAATGCGGAAAGTACTGCCCATTTAAAACAGAAAACATCCCTGTTTTTCACATTAATAATTGCTTTTTTACACCGTATATCATATGGAAGATCTATAAAAGAAGTACCCCGACAGGCGTTAAACTTCCCTACGTTTATATCTAGTTGGGTTAGGTGTTGAAGACTCCAACCACTGTCTTTCCTTTCAAATTCGCTAATTTTATTTGTTAGGGTACTACGAATGGATGTGATTAATTCCACGATATCAGTACTCATACAAACAATATAGTTAGAAGTCTGAAAATCAAACGAATTTTTTAAATCTTTTGTATGCTGAATAAAATCCCCTCGCAATATAAAATTTACCTTAAATGTAATATACTGTTTTAAACATTCAGAAAGAATTTGCCAAACCCTGTCATTGACTGAAGAAAAATATGATTCCGGGGTTGTAAAATCCTTGGAAGAACTGCTATTTATTCTATATGTTAATAATCTATCTTTAAAGGCGGTTTCAATTATTTCTACGTTTTCTAAGGCATGCGTCAATTTCAATAAGTTATTTTTATGTAAACGACTATTCACATGATTGGAAAAATACCTTTTCTTAACATTAACATTGCATGTAGAACAATTGATCACTTCTATGGTAGGCTGCGTACATTCTTGATTCTTTCCCTGATTATGAAATTCATGTACTTTTGATGTAGATGGTATTGCATCTGAACCTCCACGTCCGACTTGGTTGCAGGTACTGAAAAATTATTATAGCGTTAAAAACTACATATTATACCCAAAATATTACGTTAAAAACTACATATACCCAAAATATTACAAATTCAAATAAATAAACAACAAAAAACAGTTGTGTTTACCTTTCAATGCTTTCACACATGTTGTAGAGTTTTGAATCCAAATATTGAGAGTCAGAAAAAAATTGTGATCTAGTTTTTTCTTCACTAATTCTGAGATGTTTTTCTCTATTATGATAAATATCCTCAGATTTTCGTTTGCACTGACCTTGTTCCTTTTCTACTCTACGGCATATTTCGTACAACTGTTCATCGTAACATGAACTATGTAATGATTTATCGATATTATCCTCGCTTAATTCGAAATAAAAACTTTTTGTAAAAGACATTTTGTAGTTAGTTGTACGATCGTTGTCAAATGAAAGCGCCTTTTTAGTACACCACCTTTATATATGAATGTTTGTGGTCTTAAACTATTTAACTAATGACATTTAAATTGTTCCATACATTTTTGGCTTATGAGTAACTTCAATACATATTAACAGTTTATTTATTCATTTTTATCCTACGAATTACATTAAATAACATTCGTTAAAACAGAAATATCACGTATTTTTGTCGAAGTGATATTTTTTAACGTCAGGTGCATCGGCTATTTCCTTAGATATATCGTAGATCACTTCATTCACTTTGTTCAGTCTGTGATTAGCCGCGTAATATTTAATCCGAGTGGTTGCATGTTTCCAATGATCACTTTGGGGTATCCTCGCCAGTTTTTTAAGATCGTAAACTTCTATTTTTACAAGATGTGTCGCTTGTGTACCATCGTCGGAATTTGTTGATATATAAGTCATTCCACCGTCTCGACACGCTCTTCCGACGCAGGACGACACTTTTTTCTTCTTTTTCGCTGGCTTTTCAAATAGCTCATCTAAACTGCTGTTGCTACGTGATCTCATTATTTTCCGTGGCTGTGTCACTCGTAAATCCGACTCGTCATCAGATAGTGACATGTAATAATGCTTTAAGGTGTTCTCTTCGAGGATGCTCGAGGGGTTCTGTAAAGGTTAGAACGTTAACTATTAGACGTTACACTATAACTGATACAAGTATTTTACAATCTAACAACTGTAGGCTTAGTATGAGTGGGCCAAGTAAGCATTCATCTCGTTTAGCGTTGACACTGCAAACCAACCAACCAATAAGATGCTGCCATTTTTAGTACATCTACGTTTCCGCTAGAGGCGCTTGC
>DVZO01000004.1:0-12151 GCA_018237485.1 Sarota myrtea
GTCTATAGGCGACGGACATCTCTTACCATCAGGAGAGCCGTCTGCTTGTTTGCCTTCCTATGCTATAAAAAAAACCTTCTACATTCGCATTGTATATGTTTTGTCAGTCTTGCATCTGCCATCCTTTAAAAATGTCCAAACAATTATACCTAACTTGTTAATTTGGAATAGTTCGATTCCAGGACTATGGCTGACCTTTAAAGCCAGTCTTTTCTCATTATCATGTGCATATTAATAATGTTATTGGGTCCTGAAGGTAGTAAGGGCCGAGCCCTTGAATATTCATACCGCGGCAATTTATAAGTGTAGCTATTGACCTGTTGAGGCTAAGGTCAGTGTTAAGGTCAAACGACGCTTGCTTTACAGTTGGTTGCAGGTTTAGCGTAAGTAAGTATTACATAATAATGATAGCCTATATATGTCCCTACAGTTAGGGCTCAGACCTCTTACTCACAAACCAGGGTGAGAGCCGAGAGGGATTGAGCAATACTCCACTACGTGGCCACAGGCTATAGTGTCAATTTATCTACTATGAGAATTTTCAGCCAGCTCATATGGCTTTAGGACTATCACTCATTTTAGTGATAACCGAGACCGGTGGCTTAATATGCCCTTTGAAACACGGAAATGCTCGGATGTATACCAACTTAAAGATCACCCATCCTAAGACTGACCGCAGTAAGCGTTGCTTGACTTCTGTAATCGATTACGATCGCACTGTCAATCTACACCACGAGCGCTTCCCGCAAAGCTTTTATTGCTGGATAAATTATAATTATTACAACCAATAAATCGATTGTAGCGTGCTACCTGACGAGAGGTTCTGGATGTTAGGATTTGCCCAGCTGCTCCAGTCGGAGAACGAACCTCTCATCAGATAACACCCTTACTTTCGTGGTTATAGGACGGCGGATTGGAGATAAACTCAGACAACAAGTTATATACACCTTTATTTCTATGCTTAATATACAAATTGGGTTATGTACAGTTTATTTACAATAACTTAAGACTCGGGACGCTCAGGGTTTGTATTCGTTAGGGGTCGTTCCCAATAGGGGTTAACCTTTAGGTATTTGATACAGTAGTTCTAGTGGGATTTATAATTACACTTAATGTCTGTTAAGAAAAGCTTTAGCACTGTAGTTGATATCACTTAAAAGAAGTTAAGAGGGGGGATGAACGCTTCTATAAAATAACTGCCCAAGATTGACCAGTAGTATGGAACGTGATTGCCTTGTATCGTGTCCTTGGAGTGACCTCGGCTGTCGTCTCCGGCGACAGAACGCGAGGTCCGCCGTGAAGTGGGCGTGGAGCACGTGTTGCAGTCGATCAGGCCGCGTGCACCCGGAGTGATGTTCCGGCTGCTGGCTTCTGGTTTGAAACCGGGGCGTAGTTCCTGGAAGCGACAATTTGCTTTGCTGACTATGCGTGCTGGGTGGAAGCGTGGGTTGATGGTGATGGACGCGAGGCCTGAAGTAGCGCCTCGTGTCCGTCATAATTTTACAATATGAAGCTTACTTTCTAAGCTTGATGATGGTGATTTACAGGTAAGTAGGCTGTGCAGGTGCAAAGCGGCAATAGGCAATAGGCAAGCGGTGCGAGGGGTATGCTAGTCGTGGGTCAAGCACGTGGTTGCATGGACACATGGTTCACTTCACGGGCGGTTTCCGGAGAAACCGCTAAAGCTGTAAAAGGTGAAATAATTGCATGTGAACCTGTACTGCTGTAGGCAGTGGCACGTGGCTTGTGCCACGCGGACCCGGTGATAATGATCGGCTGTGATCGTCAATTTATAGGCTCATCTGGCACTGCTTGACTAGCTAGGATGGATCATACACAATACACAATGGAAATGAAATAAATTAGCGATACACCAGAATTACGACTACGTACTCACCCGACAATAGCGGGAACGCGCTTATAAAGGCTCTGATCCGAGCGACGACTGCTTTTGAAATGGGCGCGTCTCAAGGAAACAAAGCTTATATACCTCGGCCCTCGCTAACGAGTTTAGCGATGGCTCATGGCACCGAATGGTGCAGAAAAACAACTTTTTGCAGTCCGAATCGTTCTCGAACCTTCGTGTTTATTTAAGCGGGGTGTACACTAATGAATTATTTAATGTTTTATTTTGCAAATGTGTGTGTAAGTTTGATAATCCTTTCATTTGTCACGCACTACGTGACAGTTCCGTCCGACCCGGGTTGGGCTTTAACCTGGTAAGGTAAAGGCCGATTCGTTTGCCAGAAGGGCGAGCGAATCTAAAGGGGGCGCACCATTGAATGGATATGCTGATCTTAATTAATGTAGGTTTAAAAAAAAATATGTAATAATTTAGTAAGTTAAGTGTATTTTTCATTAGGGGAGTATCATTTGTTTTATTTGTTGTAACTAATTTGTTTGTATTTAAGTTACATGTATGTACCAAGTGTAATTAAAGTACTACGTCCTTGTATGTGTTGTATTTTGCTACCAATTATTAAATTTTCCTTCCGTAATAGAGATTCACCAAGAGTGGTAGAATTATGTAAGTAACGTTCAGATCTTAAAATTTCATTCCTCATCAATCATGCATCTATCTTTCAATAAAATTAGTAGGCATTTCAGTCACATTTTGGACTGGCACGCTTCTCTCATACTAGAGTGTGGGCGACTACTGCGTCCCAGACTCGTAATCTGACTCAAAGAAGAGATGTTAGAAGGAAGAATTGATGTTAAGTCGTTACCTAATTATTAAACCCTTATAATTGCCCAACATAACAATACACGGAGTGTGGGACATTGTTAATCACAACCCGTGGGTAAATTTTAGGCATGGTAATTAATTTGTTTTGGTAACGAAAGTTGTGTAATTGCCGACATACTCTGGTGTGATGTATGCGGAGTGTATACTTGTAAGGTAGTGGTAGCGAGAATAAGTTAATATTGCTGAAGGCTTATTTATACAGTCGCAATTGGCCGCTGTTTGAAAAATTGAAATTACCATAGGCTTTTTGTTTTTTTAATTGTAGTTGTGATCCGCTACAATAACTGAAGGCTTATTTAGAGAGTCGTCAGCCGCTCTGTGGGTAAAAACCGGTAGAAATACAAAGGTGTGAATGTACAAAAGTAATGTACGTGTGTGTGTGCAAGTATTTGTTTAAAAATTATTTGCATCGTATTAGGTAAATCCGTGTGAACATACTTGTATTGTAATGCACTAGACTATTTGCAAGTTGATATCAAGCAATTATAAAATTTGAAGTTGGTTGCCCTTGTCTTAAGTATTGACAAGTATTGAACAAGTCTAAGTGTTGTTCAACTTTATTCTTGAATGAAAGTATTGTCTATATACTTGTAGTAGTAATTGTAGTAAATAATTTTTATAAGCATGGAAAAAATTAAAAAAAAATTATAGGTAAAAAATTATAACTAAAACAAGTATAGGAAAATAGTAGTTCCTTATAAAAAAAAAAACCAAAAGATTTAAGTTTATAAGGGACTAACAAGTATATTAAGTACTTATAAGGTATATAAACCAAGACATATGTTATTAAAGTATTTAAGAATAAATTGTAAAAGTATAATTATGTACAAGTGTTTATTTATGTAAAGTATTTATTTAAAAGTTTACTATTACTAGCTTATTTATGTAAGTCTATTGTTTAACTAAGGACAGTATTTTACCATACGTTATTTGCTTTATAATACGTATTTAAATAATATATATACCATATTATAATAAATTTAAATATTAGAGATAATTGAACAGTCTATAATCTATCATCTATCTATAATCTATCATAGAACGCATAGAGTTCTGCTAACCGTTCGATACAGCAAGCGCAAGACGAGACGAGGTCGCTGTTACTATAGTTTATTTGAATGAATAATTGTTATGAATCGGCGATTGACGCGAGCGCAACTGACCGCTATATGAATAGACAAGGATAGTTGTCGTAATAATCCGTTCAATGTTTACTGATAACGTGAGACATTGCCCTGCAGGAGCGCTTCCTCGCGCGCGATTGACGCGGAGGTATTTAGTGCCGTAATTGTGCAATGTATGTTGTTAAATATGTGACGCTGTATTATATCGTTATATATCTAATAATATTAATGTAAATGTATATTGTCCTTAATTAGTATATATGTAGGGATGGGTTATAGATGACTGGGATGGGGTATGGAAGGATTTAGGTTTAAAGGGTTTTTAGGATAAGTTATGGGACCCCGAACCGATACGTAACGACTTGACGTACCGTAGTAGTCGATCACTGTCTGTTGCTTAGTCAGGTAATCTCAGGCCGGAGCTTTCGCTCCTACTACTAGGAATTATATATATAATGCCTAGACGTTAGTGTGTTGTTAAAGTTATTCATATTGGTATGTAAAATATTTACAAGTATATAATTATTGTCTAAGATAAGGTTAAAAGTATATAAGTAAGTGTATAGGAGTACTGTTTATGTACATTCCGTTACAAGTATATACAGTTTGAAAGTAGTGTAAAATATATTTAAAGTAAATTATTTATTTACCTGGTCTATTATATATGTAAATAATGTTAACTGTTTATATTACGCATCCTCTTTTATTTTTTATTAAAGTCTTTAATACTACGTGGAACCATTTTTCACGTCGTTTAACGTGTTTATTTAATGACTATTTGTCATTGTGTTATAATAATAATGACTGTTGGTCATTTTGTAATGTTAATAATTATTTTTATTATGGGGTTCCGTTTTTGGTTGCAAAGAACTTTCTATATAAGCGAAAAGGCGATATTGTTTTACTTAAATGTACCTATTTACGATATTACGATGTCCGAACCACCCACGACCTAGAGATACTCGACATATAGTACGTAGCACTCGTGACGTGTGGAATGAATGAATGTCGATTCGGACATGTATGTTCTAAGTAGTTATAGTTTACGCGTTGTTTGAGTGATGACGTAATATATAGTTTTCTTTGTTTATACTTTATGCAACGGCTGTTTCTTTAGGTCTTTGATATGCCAAGTACCTAGGTTCTTGCCGTTCATATCTTCGAGTACGTATACTAGGGGAGACTTTTTGTCTATTATTTTGCACTTTATGTACTTTGGGGCCAGTTTCTTCGAGAAATATTTATCTTTATCGCTCAGGACATACGTTCGTTTGAATACTACGTCACCTACGTTAAATTCTACTGACTTACGGCGTAGGTTATATCGTGCTGAGTTTTTCTCGTGCGCGAAATACAGGTTCTTTTGAACCTTGTCAAATACGGACGCCATCATGCCGATATTACTTGCATAGGCTTCGCGTGGTAAAAAGAGTAGCTCATCGCCCAAGTCGTTATCGAGGTATTGAGATCCGCAAACTACTAATTCACGACCGTATGTTAAAAAGGACGGCGTGAAGCCTGTTGTTTCATTAACCGAATTATTGATGGCGAATTGTACGCTGGGGATAAAGTTGTCCCATGACCTATGGTCGTTTTCTACAAAAGTAGCGATGCAAGTGACGATGGTTTTATTGTATCTTTCCACTGTGTTAATTTGTGGAGTGTATTTTGGAGTGTAAAAAATGTTAGGGATTTTATATTTCTCAAAGAGTGATTTTGTTTCATTGCTAATGAATTGGGAACCATTGTCTGAGAAAATGGTCTGTGGTATGCCATGTACAAGAAATACTTGTTCTTCGAGTATTTTATTAATAATCGGAGCAGTAGCTCGTTTTATGGGGAAAATTAAACAAAATTTAGAGAAACAACATGTGACTACAAGTATGTGTGTGTTTTGTTTTCTCGTAGCCGGTAGGGGGCCCACCAGATCTATTGATAGCATCTGGAAGGGACGACTACACTGCTTGGGTCTGCCCATATCACCTAAGATCAAGTGGTTTTGGTGTTTATATCCGAGGCACTTGTCGCATGTCGTTATGTAGTTAGAGATGTCGCGAAATAATCGTGGCCAATAATATCGTAGAGCTATTTTCTTGTATGTTTTGAAAATGCCTAGGTGACCGGAAGTGGGTTGGTCGTGATTTTGTTTAATGATGTCATTAACTAATTCAGACGGTATTACTTCCTTCCAAGCGAATTCGTTTGTTAGTTCGTATTTGTTTTTAGAGAGGCGGAAGAGTACGCCGTCTTTAATTTGATAATTAGAAAATTTAGTTGGATTGGCATGGCAATTTTTGAATATATTTTTATACCACCCGTCGTTGGTGGTGTTGATTATGGATTTGCTTATTAACGAACTCACTGGTACTGCCCGGGACAGCGCGTCTGGAATTATGTTGTCTACGCCTTTTCTGTGTTTAATTTCGAAATTGAAAGATGAAAGGCGGACGCCCCAGCGAGCGAGTCTGCCCGTGGGGTTAGTGAGTGTAAGGAACCATTTAAGGGCACTGTGGTCGGTATACACGGTGAAGGTTTTCCCGTTTTCTAAGTAACATCGCCAATGTTCGATAGCTACTAGTACTGCGAGGGTCTCGCGTTCTGTGACACTATAGTTGCGTTCTTGTCGTGTTAGTGACCTACTCATATACGCGATGGGGCGTTCTTTGCCGTCGACGCACTGGGTCAACATTGCTCCTATCCCATAACTACTTGCGTCAGTATGGACCTGAAACGGCAACTCGTAATTTGGACACGAAAGTACCGGGGCTGTAACTAGGCTTTGTTTGAGTGACTGGAAGGCTTTGTCGGCTTCCTGTGACCACTGAAATGGGGGAGCAGTCTTTTTGTTTGATGTTAGTCTGTTTAGTGGCGCGGCAATTGTGCTGAAGTTGGGAACGAATCGTCTGTACCAGGACGCGGTACCTAAGAACCTTTTGAGTTCCTTTTTTGTGGAGGGAGTTTTATAGTTGGAAATGGCCTCTACTTTGGATGGGTCGGTGTGCAACCCGGACTCATCTATAATGTAACCTAAATACTTTAGTTGTTTTCTGAAAAATTGACATTTCTGTAGTTTTACTGTTAAGTTTGCGTTTTTTAGTTTCTCTATTACTTTTATCAGGGTGGACACGTGTTCTTCGAAGGTAGAGCTGATGATGACCGCGTCATCGAGATAAATAAATATTTTTCCTTGCTCTACATCAGATAATAATGAATCTACTAATCTCTGTTGTGTGGCGGGTGCGTTGGTCAATCCAAATGGCATCACCTTGAACCTAAAGGTTCCCCGGCCCGGAATATAGAATGCTGTCTTGTCTTTGTCGCACTCTCTTAAAGGTGTCTGCCAAAATGACCTTGAAAGGTCAATAGAGGAGAGATAACGAGCCTCCTTAAGGTTATCAAGTATCTCGGATATGTATGGAATATTGTACGCATCTTTTACCGTAACTGAATTTAACTTTCTACTGTCTAGGCAGAACCGCGGGGTTCCATCCTTCTTACCGACCAGTAATACTGGTGATTGCCAGGCGCTTTGGCACGGCTCTACGACATCTAGCTTGAGCATTTCATCAAGTTCGTCGTGTAATATCCGTTGTTTTTCCGGAGAGAGTCTGTAGTACCGTTGCCTGACTGGTTGTGATGCCCCTGTGTCTATCTTGTGTTCTATTAAGTGTGTTCTCCCGAGACCTCTTTGTTCAAACGATATCTGTTCGAATTGGTTCACGATGTTATCGGCTACCTGCCTTTCGGCCATAGATAGGTGGTCATAAGAGTGTAAGGAGTGTTCGTTATTGAATGATTTGTTGTTGATAGCGACATTATACAATGTAACAGAGTTTAGATATTTAGGACAAATTTTGAACTTCCTCCAAAAGTCTACCCCAAGTATTAGGTTTTGTTCGACTTGAGGGACTACGTAAGTTCTAATTGTATGTGAGTGGCCCTCAAAGGTATAAGGGATGTCTAGGTATCCTAGTGTTTTCAACGTGTGATTTCCGGCTGCGAATACCTGTATATGTGCCGGGTGTAATGAGAGGCCTAACTGGTATTGTAGTGCGGTGTGAGAGTTGTTGCCTAATAGCGTAATGGCTGCTCCCGAATCTAGTAGACCCAACATGTTAGTGTTGCCTATCTTTACCTTAACAAAAGGGCGGTCGTCAATTAGTAGTTCTGAATGCGGAATTGTAGTTGTTTTGTAAGATTGAAAAAATCTGCTTAGGGTTGTTAACCATTGGGCCCATTCACCTGCAGAGGTGTGACCGGTATGGGCTAAGTGGTTGCTACAATTCCTGCCTACATGTTTTTTGAATTGCAGTTTTTACATTCGGCAGTATTAATGTTGCGAGCGCCGCATTTATGGCAACATATTATATGCTTTAGACGACAGTGGTATGTTGTGTGTGTCTTCGAATTACAACGGAAGCACTGTTGATTAGTAATAGCTGTGGGTGATTGTGGAGTACGTCCATTACTGTTGGAGTTGCTGTAGGTTGTGCTTTTAAAAGTATTAATATTTTTGTTTGGATGAGAATTGTTATATTTTAGTTTATTGTAGTTTGTATTCTGTTGAGGAAGCTTGCCCGTCTGTTGTGTCCGTGGGTTTTGATACGCGGGAGTGTATGGTCTTCTGTTTAAGTTATTGTTAGGGAAGGTGGCTTTCCTATATGCGAACTCTGGAGCTAGTAAACTTTGACTGAACGTTGATGGTTCATGAAAATGTTTTAGCCGTGATTGTACGGTTTCGTAGTTTTTGCACACTATTTTTAGTTGCTCTATTGAATGAATGTTAGTAGACGCGGCCAGCGTGCTGGCATAGCATGGTCTAATGTTATGCAAGAGGATTTCCAATTGGTCTTGTTCCGATATGTTTTTTGTTAGACGTGCGAACATCCCTGCTATGATGGACAGGTAAATTGTTATATTTTCAGTTTCGCCCTGTGTCCTCTTTCTTATCTCTTCGAGTAGTAGGTAATCATAGTCAGGTCTGTCGAAGTCGCGCATTAAAAGGTCAGCTAGCTCTTGCCAAGTGGATGCTTGTTCCTTATTATTACGGAACCAGTGAAGTGCGTCGTCCGTAAAAAATTCCGTGGCGTAAGCTATTAACTTGGAATCGGGAATAGATCGTGAGGCGATGGTTTCCTCCATTCGCTGTATAAAGGAGCGAACACACGACTTTCCATTGTATCTGAATTTAATTTGATCTAGGAAGATCTTATTTGTGCCTTCGCATGTCACTGAAACGTGAATATTTTGTTGTGTAGGTGAAACTGTGTTGTCGCGAGAGACCGCTAATGTATCTAGGACTTTGTCTTTAAGAGTTAACATCTGAGAGTATAAGTCGCGGAAGTGTGATGCACACTTTTGGTATTCCTTCTCGTCCTCTGCGGAAGGTTGTATTCGATTTAGCCTGTGATACATGTGGTGGAGGTTGTTCTCAACCCGTAAGACGCTGTTTTTATCTGTAGACTCTGTAGTTAATGTAACCCGTATACCTTCTAGTAACGTTAGGCAAGCTGATATATCATCGGCGGCGTCTAAGTGTGACGTCATGATATGTTCCGCCGGTAAAGACTGTGCTAGTTTTACTATTTGTTTTCGCATCTCCGCAACATTTGCTGCCGGAGTTGCGCCGCGAAGTGCGATTTCATATTCTAATTCGATTTTGTTTAATGACAAATATTTTATTGAATAAGACATTTTGAATTTGATAGATATATTTGGTTATTAAGTGTGAATCGTTACGTTGGTTAGTAGTCGTGCGTACGCGTTTGAATGAAACTGGTTTGTTTCTAACTTAACTCGACAGTCGTCACTTAGTAACTGTTCGTTGATGTGTGAGACGTATCGTCTATGAATGTTTTTATTATTTACGTATTTAATCAAGGCAACTCTTGTATTTAAACAGTAATATTTGTTTATTGATTTCTGTTATTTATCACGTTTTGGAATTATTAGTAGATTTACACCTCGTCACTTGTCTTAAAAGTTAAGATATTATAAGTGTTTGAAGTGAGGGGCCACTTGTGTTATCGATCCGAATGCGTTATAAATTGTGACTCGCGCTCAACAAACCGGTTTGTTAACGTGGGGTTTGTTCAATGTTACTGAGGAAGTTACCTATATTTGCAAGATTTATGTTTTTATAACGACGCGAGCACTAGTTTAAGTTTTGGTGTATCACTTTCACAAAATACTTAATACTACACACAGCTGTGAAATGAAATTTATTAGTTTGTGATTATTATAACTGCTTTGTAATTGTAATTGAATTGAAGTGATTGTAATGGTAACTATAACTTGTAAAAAAAAACTAATTAAATTTTATGTGACGGGAAACAGGATTAGGGTTTGGGTTTATTTAGAGGGGAAGAGGTGGGGGAAGGAATAAGGTAGTAGGTACTTCTGAGACAATAGGGACCCCGGACACGTACTTTGATGAAGTCCGCGAGTAGTAAGACCAAAACCAGAGTGGTTTGGTCTCCCAGGCCGAAGATAAATCTTCTACTACTTGGATATAATTTAATATTATATTGCGCAGTTATAATTATCCGTTTACACCTTATTATTAATTCTAACGGACACGAGATGCCGATAACTTTGGCAGCTAATGTATAGAGCGTTTTACAAGGGATAATAATATGTGCTAATAATAAAAAATGAACTACTAAGAGGTGTAGTGTCTGGTTTTCTCTCGTTTAACCCACCAATCCTAAACCACGTTGGTCGCCATTTGTAGCGTGCTACCTGACGAGAGGTTCTGGTTGTTATGATTTGCCCAGCTGCTCCAGTCGGAGAACGAACCTCTCATCAGCTACCACTCCACTTTCGTGGTTTTAGGACGATGGATTTGAGATAAACACAGACGACAAGTTATATACACCTTTATTACTATTTATAAACAATTGGGTTATGTAAAGCTATTTACAGTAACTTAGACTCTTAGACGCTCAGGGTTGTTTTCGTTAGGGGGTCGGTCCCAATAGGTAATTAACCTTTAGGTATCAAATTAAGTAGTTCTAGTGGTATTAAGTACACTTATAGTCTTTAAGAGAAATTTAGCACTTGAGTTGAATTATTAAGAATTTACAGTTGAGATGGGGGAGGAAGAACGCTTCTATAACTTAGCTGCCCAAGTTGGCCAGTAGGATGGAACGTGATTGCCTTTTATTTCGTGTCCTTGATGTGACCTCGGCTGGCGTCTCCAGTGACAGAACGTGAGGTCCGCCGTGAAGTAGGCGTGGATCACGTGGTTGCAGTCGATCAGGACGCGTGCACCCGGAGTGATGTTCCGGTTGCTTGGTTTCTGGTTTTGAAACCGTGGCGTAGTTCCTGGAAGCGATAATACGATTTGCTGACTAGTTGTGCTAGGTAGAAGCGTAGGGTTGATGTTGATGACGCGAGGCCTCGATGAAGCGCCTCGTGTCCGTCATAATTTTACAATGGAAGCTTATGGTGATAAGCGTGATGATGGTGAACTTATTAGATAGGTAGGCTGTGCAGGCGCAAAGCGGCAAGCGGCAATAGGCAAGCTGTGTGAGGGAATTGCTAATCGTGGATCAAGCACATGGTTGCATCATCATCATCATCATCAGAGGACGTCCACTGTTGGACATAGGCCTCCCCCAAATAGCGCCACAAGTCGCGGTCACTAGCTGCCTGTATAAGGCCTGCAGTTTTTACTGCGATTAAATTATATATAATCCATAGGAAAGCAAACAAGCGGATCATTCTTCTGATAGTAAGAGATGTCCGCCGCCTATAGACACAAAGATAGTACTGGTACGTTGCCATCCTTACGGCAGGTATGTTATTTGTTATGCCTTATGCGTAAGTTGACTGGCTACCATATATTCCAACCGAAACGACAGTGTCGAGCACTGATTATAACGGCCGGAATAATCATATCTGGTGGTGGTATCTATAACAAATTCTCAGGTGAGTCGTCGCAGAGTTGTCAACATGTTGCAGACTAGTTTAACCTTCGCACGCCTTTTACAAGCTGCCAGGTAGTTAAGGCAGTTGGCCTATTCTCACAGAGGCCCCGGGCCATGTATAGAAGGATAGCTGCTATTTATTTAATTTCAATTTAAAGAAAAAATGGTCTAATTTCGTCGGCTAGCGACCTCTAATATACAATAAATTATCATCAAATCAGAATATGTAATAGGACATCATAAATAAGTCATAGTACTCGTATATGCTCGTGCGATCGATGATATTTAAATGTTTTTTGTTAATTAGACGGATTTAAAGAAGCTCCATTTCAAAGATAGCAGGGTTATGA
>DVZO01000005.1:0-12073 GCA_018237485.1 Sarota myrtea
CGGCGGTAACACACATACAAAAAAAAAACATACGATCCGAATTGATAACCTCCTCCTTTTTGAAGTCGGTTAAAAATATCGGAAACTGTGCTTTTTCGACTAGGTATACGCGGACGAAGTCGCGGGCAAAAGCTAGTACTTTTATAAAAAGTGTTAACTATAAGAAATAAAATTTCTTCTTAATATTTAATAAGTATAATATATTTAATTAATATATAAAAAATTAACAAATGAAATCCAATATAAATAAACAATTAAATTAGCAACAGGATCAGTGGTTTCTATTGCATTGTATTATGAACCACCGATTTGACCAAAACAGTAGCTTTAAAGTGACCGACTCTTTACGAAACAACGTAAACAAAATCTTTTGTTAACTTAGTATCTATTGTATTACCCAGCCATTGTGCAATGGTATTCATTTATAACTTGTAGAGTTTAAATCGACACCTGCGAGGAATGCGTATTTTTTATTTTATGATACGTCATTTGTTGCAAAATGTTTTTTTCATATCTCTACATATAAGATTTATTATACTTGCATTTTAATAAAGAGTTAGTTATTTTACTAACCAATAGCTAAATAGTAGTAACAAAAATATAATATTTCAAAACCAATTGTATTGAAATATTATATTTTTGTAATCCATATCCATACTTCCATACTAATATTATAAATGTGAAAGTAACTCTGTCTGTCTGTCTGTTACTTAATCAAGGTCAAACCGCTAAACCGATTGTGATGAAATTTGGTATAGAAATGCTTGAGGGTCTTAGGATGAACATAGGCTACTTATTTCCCGTTTTTTAAGAAAAATATTTAGAAATTGTATTGTTAAACGTAAAGGTCGCCGAAAATGGGCTTGCTTAACGCTAACATGGCGTGCGCTGGCTTTACCTTAACAGATACACAAAATTAATGTTCTAAAAAACAGCCACCGTGTCAGTAGTACTACTAAAAAGTACAACTGGTAGTACAACTGACATACCTTTGTATCTCTTGTACTACCAGTAGTACTAGTGACCTTATGCGGCATTGGTAGTACAACTGCACATTTAACATGACAAAAAATATAGGGTCGTATTTGCCACCCGCGCATCTTCATCCTCACCCTTCGTCGTTCTATTTCGTCAAATATCGGGCATAATATCTGTGCGCCAAAGTGGGAGCGGGGGGTAGACTCCTGTACCTAAGGCCACTGAGCTGGGAAATCATTCGCGCGCGTTTTGAATTTTTAAATGACCATTTTTACGATTTTAGTGGATTGAGAAACAAAAAAATTATTCCAAAATTATTTTTATTTCATAGAACAACTATGTTATCGATCCGAATCACCCTGTAAAATTATGCAGGTGTTAAAAATACCGCAGAGCCTGAAGTCATAAGTTTTCGACCAGTGTGTGCCACCAGTGATGACATATAGAACTGAGACTCGGCCGCTAAAATTATGGGCATCTTAAACAAGCTCAGAGTCGCTCAGCGTGCTATGAAGAGGGCTATGCCCGGTGCTTCTCAGCGAGATATGATCCGACATTCGGTGATCCGCAAGAGAACGATAGTATCCGACATAGTTCGAAGAGTTAGCAAACTAAAGTGGCAATGGGCAGGCCACATTGCTCGCAGAACCGATAACCGCTGGGTAAAAAAAGTTCTCGAGTGGCGGCACCGCACCGGAGGACTTAGTGTTGGACGGCCTCCCACACGGTGGACTGATGATTTGGTCAAGGTTGCGGGGAGCCGCTGGTTACAGGCGGCTGGTGACCGTGACTTGTGGCGCTCAGCGGGGGAGGCCTATGTTCAATAGTGGACGTCTTCTGGTTGTTGATGATGATGATGATAGTCAAAAAAAGACCATGTAAAGGTGCGCTCCTACTATTTTTGTGATTGTTTACTTTTCTATTATTTTTTATATTACTGATACAAGTTCGTGTTGCATTCCAGAGATAAGATACAAGATTTTTGTTGTTTTTTATACCATAATATAGAGATACAAGTTTATATCATTTTTACTACCAGTTAAACTAACGTTTTAATTTAAAAAGTCGAGTGAATTTACTTGTATTTTTTGTAGTAGTACTAGAGATACAAAGGTGTGTCATTTGTACTACCAGTTGTACTTCTTGGTAGTACTACTGACACGGAGGCCAAAAACATTATCCTGTAAAAAACCTATAATGAAGTCTGCGATCGTATATGTTTATCTCATAAGGTTGAGCCACAGTAACCATTTTAATATATTTAAAATAAATTTTATTGTATCGGGTTATTGTTAATGTTATTTTTTTCAACATGGTATTAATCCTTATCAAAATAAATATAATAGTCACATTTGGCATTTCATCTAGATCGAAATTATAGTTTAAAGTGAATAATTATAACCAATACTTTAGGAGATATCAAATATATAAAATTACTTGCTACGAAAAATCACGCATATAATCGGAACCACGTGAGTACTGATGTGACTTGAAGCGGAAAATATCACATACTAAATAATTGTTTTTTTTCTCTTTTATCGTTTTTCTTGCTATTCGAAAATATGCATTTTTTTTAAATCATCATCATCATCAGCAGCTGGTAATCGTCCACTACTGAGCATAGGCTTCTTTCATGTTCCGCCTCGATTGGCGTTCCATTTGTGACGGGATTTTGCCCGTAGTTACCACGCTGGGCAGAGGTTGGTGAAACCATATTTTTTGTATGCAATAATAAAAAGTATCTTCTCGCCCATATCTCCGAAGAGATAGACAGAGGCAACCAGGGTGCCTACAATTAGCCAACAAAATAATAGGCTCTAACGGGGCACTTATATCCAATTCCAGACAACGTGATAAGTCGGGAATCCGGGATAACTAAATCGGGAACAATAAAAAGACTGGTTACGGACACAAGTGTATTTCGCGACTGAGGTGACCCCTGCGGTTGGATCCTACCCTCTTATATATACATACATAACACCCCCACACTTAGTTTTTTTTTTTATTTTTACATAATTATGGAAAAAGAAACTTGAAATTATTTTGTCCAATTTTGAAATTAAAGTGACCTAATATACCTATAATTACAATAAATACAACAACAAACTTATTAGCTACATACATTATTTTTTACATTAGATTTTAGTATTTTTTTTCTCTTAATTGTTTATAATAGTTTACACAGAGTGGAGAAAAAAAATCAATCAATATCTAAAGCAAATCTTACAACAGGTTTGACTGTCCGGCCGGTGCGAGTCACGAACGGTGGTGATGTACTAGGTAAATGAATACTAGATTCCTCCTGTATATCCTGTGTTGCATCTAGCCCTGAGGCTGATGGAGGTGATGGCAAAATAGTTGGTGAAGAGACTACAGGGTCTCTCTCCGGTGTTACACTACTATTTGAATCGGGCCAAAACAATTGTTTTACGTTATTTTTACGTTTGATTTGATCGATATGCTTTTTAGTTAATGTTCCGTCTTGTCGCTTTATAGTGTAATTCCGCGAACCCACCGATGTAACGACGCGCCCACTAACCCACCGATTTTTATCCGAATATTCCCTGACCCATACGTCATCTCCCGGTTGAAAGACACGCAACTTTCCCCCTGCTCTGGTGACCTGCTGTTCTTGAGATTGTGCCACTCTAGTTTCTATTAAATTGGCATTTCGAAGAAGGTCTAGCCGGGAGCGCAAAACCCGGCGCTGTAGCATTACTGCTGGCTTCTCTCCAGTGGTGGCGTGCTCTGTATTTCGATAAGCCATTAGATAGCTTTGCAGCGCTACCTCTACATTAACATTCTCTCTTTTCGCTTTCTTTATTGCCGACTTACATAGTCTAACAGAATTTTCTGCAGCTCCATTCGAAGATGGATGATAGGCTGGCGACAATACTTGCTGAATGCCGTTTAATTTTAAGAAATCCTTAAATTCTTGGCTAGCAAATTGTGGACCATTATCTGAGACTACTACCTTGGGGAGCCCAAACCTTGCAAATGTTTCTCGCAGCACTGTTATGACTGCAGTAGACGTAGTTTTAGTCATTATGAATGCCTCAATCCATTTTGTAGTAGAATCCACAAGAATTAAAAAAGTTTTTCCATCTATTGGACCTAATAAATCGATATGTACCCTTGACCAGGGGTCCCTAGTATATGGCCAAGGTTGTAAAGGTGCACGTGGTGGTGCTCTGGCTTCTGCTGTACACGTTCGACATTCTCGACAGGTTGCCTCTATGTCCGCATCGATACCTGGCCACCATACATAACTGCGCGCCAAGCTTTTCATTTTTATAATTCCCATGTGTCCAACATGTAATTCCTGCAAGATCCACGTACGTAAGCTTTCAGGCACTACTATTCTATAACCCCATAATAAACAACCAGTTTCCACATATAGCTCATGCCTACGAGTAAAATATGGCTTAAGACGACTATCTTCGCAATACGATGGCCAACCCGACGTTACATACATTGTTACCTTAGTGAGTACTTCTTCTTTTAGAGATGCTTTTCGTATTATTTCACTTGTGATGGGCAAAAATTTTTGAATAAAGTTTAAATACGTAATTTCAGTGATGTTCTTGGGTTTTTTATCACAAGGTAGGCGAGATAGGGCATCCGCTCCGTTCTGGTCACTCGGTATATATTCTATATCATAAGTATAGCCGGACAGAATAACTGCCCACCTTTGCAACCTGCTAGCTGCCATCACTGGTATCCCTGCTTTACTACCGAATATTGACACCAGAGGCTTATGGTCTGTACGAAGTATAAATTGCCTGCCGTACAGGTATTGGTGAAACTTCTTCACTCCGTAAATAATGGATAACGCTTCTTTTTCTATTTGCGAATAACCCTTTTCGGCTGCATTTAGAACTCTCGATGCGTAGGCAATAGGCTGTTCAATACCTGATGGCTGAATATGGGAAATCACTGCACCAATTCCTAGGTTACTTGCATCGGTCGTTAATATAAGTGGTAGATCTGGTGAGTAATGTGCCAGTATTTTCGAAGAACAAAGCAGTTCTTTTATCGCTAAAAACGATCGCTGACATTTTTCGGACCAATTAAATTTTATATTCTTTTTTAGCAAATCGTACAACGGTGAAAGTATAGTACTAATATTTTTTATAAATTTAGCATAATACATGACCATACCGATGAACGCGCGTACCTCTGTTACATTTTTAGGCACTGGAATGTTTTTTAAAGCTTCTATCTTTTTGACGCAGGTTTGTATGCCATATTTAGATATAATGAACCCTAAGTATTTTACAGAATCACGAAAAAATGCGCATTTCTCTTTTTTAATCTTTAACCCAAATTTTTGTAAGCGTTGAAACACTTCATGTAATAATTTTACATGTTCCTCGTCATTAGGAGCCGTTAAAATTACATCGTCTAAATACACGCCAACTGTTGGCAAATCAGCAAATATCTGTTCAATTTTCCTCTGAAAAATACCCGGACTCGATGCCAGACCATATACAAGACGATTATACATAAATAAGCCCTTATGTGTATTGATTGTTGTAAATTTTTTTGTATCATCTAGACACAATTGTGCAAATGCCTGGCTAAGGTCTAAAATGCTATATTTTTCCCCGCCCTTTAACTTAACTAATAAGTCGTCTATACGGGGTACCGGATACCTATCGATTTCTAAGCATTTATTTACAGTTAATTTATAATCCGCACAAATACGTATCGTTCCATCCGGCTTTACGATTGGTACAATTGGACTGGCCCATTCACTCGATTCTACTGGACTAATAATGCCATCACTAACCATCTGCTCCAGGGTCCGCTCCACAGGTTCCCGCATCGAAAACGGGAGAGGTCGGGCACGCATGAACACTGGTCGAGCTCCATCGCGCACCCGCAAACTCACCGTGCCACCCGTGAATCGCCCCAATCCCTCAGCAAACACATCACAATATCTGGAACTGAAATTATTCAAGTTGAAGCGACTGTCGCCTACATAATTATTATCAACACACATATTCGGTTTTACAATTCCTAGTTTTGTTAACCATTCTCGGCCAATGAGCGTAGTATTTGCATTTTTGACGACATATAATTCCAATTTAAATCGCTGTTCTCGATATATAACAGTTGTATACAACTTACCTAGCACTTTAATTTTCTCGCCTGTATAATAACGTAAAAACAAGTTACTCGGTTCTAGCTTTAACGTATTAAATTTTTCGTAATAACATTTGTCGCTGATACATGAAATAGTACTGCCCGTATCTATCTCCATACACAACATTCTACCGCTTACTTCGACTGTTATTGTAAACGGTTTATACGCGCTCAAATGCGAGAAATTAAAACAAGATACAAAAACCTTATTTACCTCGTCACTATTGTCCGACAACTCGTTTGCGTCTTCCTTTAAATAATTACTCGCTGTGATTTTCTGTTCTATTAATCTAGGGCACATTCGTTTTAGATGACCATCCTTGTTGCATAACCGACACACATAATTTCTAAATTTACATAACTTTTGATGATGAGCCGCCCCGCACACCTGACACTGCAAACTATTGTCATCGCGCTGCACTGCCTTGGGGTGGCGCGCTCCGCGCCATGCGCCGGACCCGCGACCCCTTCCCCTCTCCGCTGCACCCTGACCACTGCCTTGTCCGCTGGCGTTATCACCTCTGCTCGTCGACCATTGTCGTTGAATTCGCGCGGTGTAACCCTTAGACCCCCGGGCATAAGGTACATTTTCCATCAGCTGACACATAGTAGACTGCCCACTGATGTCTATTTTATCTTCACCGATTATCGATGAATTTTTCTCCGCAGCCTCCCAGGCTTGGGCCTTTTGCAACGCCTGATTGAAATTTAGGTCCTCTTCTGCAAACAGTCTTTGCCTAATCTGGTCACATTTTAACCCGCACACAAATTGATCCCGCAAGTTTTCGTTCAAGTTAACAGTAAAATCGCACGTCATCGCCATACTTTTCAACACTGTGATATACTCCGCGATTGATTCCCCACTATTTTGTTTTCTTTGCCTGAATTTATATCTTTCTGCCAATATACTGGGCTTCGGATGCAGATGATTAGACATTACTTTTACAATATTATCAAAAGATAAACTTGACGGTTTTTTTGGATCACAGAGCGTAACTAGTAGTTCGTACGCTTTGGCCCCCATCACCGTAATTATTGTGGCCACTTTCATTTTTTCTTCAACTTCGTTTATAATGAAATATTGTTCTAATCTGTCAATATACAATTTCCAGTTACCTAATTCCACATCAAACGACTCGATCTTCCCAACCGCCATTTTGACACACGAACAACGCTCACTGAACAACGTAAAATTAATGTCTCCCACTACGTAATAACAGCACTGTACAATAATTCAACCTTTGTTTTTTTTTTTCTTGGGTTTTAACACCAACTCGTCGCCACTGATAAGTCGGGAATCCGGGATAACTAAATCGGGAACAATAAAAAGACTGGTTACGGACACAAGTGTATTTCGCGACTGAGGTGACCCCTGCGGTTGGATCCTACCCTCTTATATATACATACATAACACAACGTGTTCCAATCAGAAAACTGAAAAATACAAATTACCCGATCTGGAATCGAACCCGGGAGCTCACGTAGTCCGACCACTGCACCACAGAGTACATAAAATTACGAAGTTGATACATTTAAAAAAATAATTGTAATTGTAACCTTTCTTAAAACTGGGAGACTAAACGATCCATCACCTGGATTATAGTTTCCCACTTTTAATATACGAAACTTGAGAAACTTTAAATTTTGCGACTAACGTCATTCTTTCCATATAAAGAACTCCATGTGAATTTTAAGGAACGTGGACATCTGGCATTCTTTAAATCAAAATCTTCAACAGTCAATAGCACGGACATAAAACATTGCATAGAGTTTTTAATGCAATTTATAAAGATATACTGTGCAGACGAAGTCGCGGGCACCAGCTAGTATAATATAATTGCCAAGACAAAACATGTAGTATTTGCTCATAAAACACATCTACTTCCGCCCCTCGACTTAACAATTACTGCTCATAATTGTATTGCTAGAACCCAGAGTTGCCACTGCCCTCCTTTGGAGAGAACTGATAAACTTAAATACCTACCTCGGCATTATTATAGATCAGTGTTTAAACTTTAAGCCACATTTGGAGAATCTGATAAATAGAATGTGCAAGCTTTTAGTACATTTTTAAGAACTTAAGGCATGTTTCTAATGCAAATGTAGTAAGGATAGTGTATTTTGGCCCAGTACAGTCACTAGTCAATTACTGCATACAGTCATGGGGAGGTAGTGCAAAAACACATAATTATTGAGGTAGAAAGGGCTCAACGGGCTATACTTAAGGTAGGAGCTGGTCTTCCTTATCGATTCCCTACGTTTAAACTTTATAAAAATAGGACGTACTATCTTTATTATTATTATCATATCATTCTTAAACAGCACTCTAAAATACATTTTAACCCAATTCTCTTTACGAACAAACGTCGCGTCGGAAAGATAAGGTTTGTAAGACAATAACTTTCAACGCATTTCATACTAATAACTTTTTGTGCTATCTTGGCCCTTATCATCAGTATCAGTACATATTATAAAAGAAAGTCCCCCGCTGCGTCTATCTGTCTGTCTGTCTATCCATCTGTTCGCGATGAACTCAAAAACTACCGCACCGATTTTTATGCTGCCTTCATAAATCCGCTAGCGTGGTTCTCGGGGAAGGTTTAAGTATATAATTTGTTTAGTTTTTATGTACTACATTTATGTATACATAAACGATATATTTTGTTAGAGGTGTCGGAAAAAAATTCGCCGTCTGAGAGCTGTCATCGAAAACGCTGTGTAAAGCCTTTGAAATATATCTAACAAAATAATGTATTAAGATATTGTGTATCTTACATAGGTCTTCAATAAACTCTGCAATAGGATATGTTTAGCTATCATAGTTAAGCCACTAAGACTGCTTTTTTGTACTTTAAAAGTTGATAGAAATGCCGACTATAATCAGACCATATTTCAATACCTATATATTTAATTTTGAATCGTTCAAATCGGATACTGCATTCAAGACATTTCGAATTTTAAAAAGTCGAAAATTAATTTTTTGTTCACTTTGATGCTAGCCGGATTAATAAAAATAATTAGGACTCGTTGGTGCTTGACAAGAGATGTGTCAATATTTTATGAAAACATTTTTGATCGCCTCTATAGCATGGTTGGTTCGGTGTTGGACTTAGTTAACTACGAGAGGCGTCGGGTTCAAATTCCGGGTCGGACCATTTGTGTTTTTCAGTTTTATTCTGATTAAAGCGATAGGATGGTCTCCTATCACATTATAGGACTAAGTATCTTCGGCTAATCGTGTGCACCCTGGTTGTGGTACCTCTGGCTCCCTCCCCGGGGATATGGGCGTGAAGATACATTTTTGTAAATAAAATGTTTGTTTTATAATATGTACTGAAATAAACACGGTACATATTATAAAACAAAGTGCCTCGGCGCGGCGCACCGCGTCTGGCTGGCTGTCTGTGTGTTTGCGATAAACTCAAAAACTACCGCACCGATTTTCATGCTTCTTACAAAAATTGCTAGCGCGGTTTTAGAGAAAGGTTTTAGTATATAACTAATTGCCCGCCCGCGGCTTCGCCCGCGTCTACTACACTATAATTTAAAAAAACACCTTTGCAAAGTCTAATGTCCGTGGGCTTCACTCCCGCGCGGCTTTGCCCGCGTGTATAGCTCTCCGTAACAACCACTTGAGCCATAAAAATACAAAATATAACCCTTTATCCGTCTCCCAGGTTTATGAAATTTGCTTTTATCTAGCATCATTTAATGCTTTTCAAGTGTTTGCGTTTGCTAAGACAATCCTGTAATATTAGACCTAGGTTCTCGGTGAAATTCATATTTATCTATAGGTACGCATTGAAAATCTATGTATTTTTTTGGCTGTGTTTTATAATTCGATTTTGAGGAGATACTCCTGGATGTGGTGAAGGTTTATCTGCAAAATTAAACTCCTATACAAAGTTTATACATCATAATTCAGTAAAGGCGTTTATTTTTTTAATTATAGTGTAGATGCTGGCGAAACCGCGGGCGCGGCGGGCAGCTAGTTTATATAATAAATTGAATCAATTTTTAAATAAGTATAACCATAATAAATTAAACTGTAAAATTACCGTTACATTTCAGCTTATCCAGCCGCATTAACATTCAAAATATAAATTACATACCGACGCGCTCCCTTTTTCCTTCATATACTTACTTACAAACTCCACATACACACACACACACACACACACGTAAGCAAAAACGCACTCGCACCTATGCAAACAAACATAGCCGTGCACTCTTATCTTGTTTTATAATTATACTAGCAGTCGCCCGCGTGAAATATCAAGATTCCTATATTATCCCAAGGGAGCATTTAATCGAGATAAAAAGTATCCTATCACCTAAGTCAGCTCATACCCTGTCTGTGTACTAAATTTCATTAAAATCCGTTCAGTAGTTTCGGCGTGATTGACGGACAAACATCCAAATATCCAAACATCCAAACAAAGAAACTTTCACATTTATAATATTAGTGTGATTTAAGTTCATCAATCCTTATCTAAATAAACAATTTTATAATAAACTCTGTTTTAATAACTTTATATTACTTTCTGAATTATTATTCTAATCTAATTCTAAAAATAAATCGAAAAATAACTCTTCGATGGCTCGCTGGTGACCGCGACCGTCCGTCTTTGTTCTAAAGTCATAAAATTTGTTTAAAATATGACGTGCTCTAACGACGAAAACATTATGTTAACTAATCTCTACTAAGTGTTACTCCCGATACAGCTATTTGTCAATTGTACAAGTACAAGTTTTTTAGTCTAATCGCATTGGCCAAACGCAAATATAGGCGGGTCCTATTTGCTAAATCGCGTGTATACTAAAAACGTTTTGAACTGATTCACCGAAAATGAACGCTATTGTACATTGATTCCCTCATTTTCTGTTGTGGCTTCTTCATCACTCTCTACCAATCCTAGAAAAGAAACAGTCTTTAAATTCTTTTAACACTCTTGCAACTTATATTCACATTCCTTTATTTGATCTAATATATGGTTATATTAAAGCGTTACAAAATAAAATTATACAGCTAGTGGTCGAGTTTGCACGATTTCCGATGACTAATGGTAGTTTAATAAATAAAATTTTATGAATTCGTTTTGTAATTGAATTCTAAAGATTTTAGAATTTTGTTTTTTCTTCTGTACTAATAATATAAAGCAGAAGAGTTTGTTTGTTTGTTAAACGCGCTAATCTCAGGATCTACCAGTCGGATTTGAAAAAAAACCACGGGGGCGAAGCCGCGCGCATCTGCTAGTCATTTATACAATTTTAGTACAGTTATGGCATACTTTTACTTTGTACACATTGTACATGTTTTTTTATGAAATCTGTCTCTTTTGAGCTTGCTAGAAGAAATACCTTGTAAAGATAAAATCTTTTAATATATTTATTTACTTTACTTAATATTTCATAGTATGTACAATAAAATTTAAAAAAATAAACAAATTTTATATTTTTGTACTCCTCTCTAGCCTGGAACCTTGATTATGCTAAATTTAACAACGTGCGCTCAATTTGCTTGAAAATAGGTACAGTATTTTCTTCACGTATTTATAGACTTCTGTCATTGCTTATTTCTTCGAGTATTTTGAAACTAGTGGATTGGTGTAAGCTCTTATAGTTATGACAATAAAGTCAGATCTTTAAGTTATAAAAAACATAAATCAGCAAATGTTCATATACATATTGTACTTTCAGTTTATATACTGTGAATTCTATATTTCTTTCATGCTTTCTGTCTCTTTTGGGCTTGCTTTTATTAAAATTACTTACGTATTTCACATGTAATTTAATTGTTGTGAGTACTTTTTTAAAGTAAATAAACTAATTTTAGCTTTCTATACTCTTTTTTATGTGAACCTTCATTATGCTAAATCTCAAACTCTTTCGTGCGCTCAATTTGCTTAAAAAAAGCTACAAATCTCTTCACATATTTATAGATTTT
>DVZO01000006.1:0-12062 GCA_018237485.1 Sarota myrtea
GACAATTTCTCATACCGCGATTCAGAATTGTACAGCGCCATCTGTGTTGCGATATAATATTAACCTAAACCTACTATACATAAAATCAACTTACTCTCTAAACATACCGCCCCCGAAGGACCAATGGTCCTTCAAAAATTTAACAATAAGCGCACAGGCTTAGAAACTATTTACAGGTAAGGGACAGAGCTTAGAAACTGGACGCTGAACCTCGGAATTCTTGTAGCGTAACGTGACAACTCTCGTTATATTGTCTCTTCCAGGATGAACTGCAATTACACGGCCATATAGCCACTTAGTGGGAGGTAAGTTATCTTCTTTTACAATGACTATGTCACCTGATTTCAATTCGGGGATTTTTGTCTTCCATTTGTACCTTTGAAAGAAGTGTGTTAAATATTCCTGGGACCATCTCTTCCAGAAATGCTGTACCATTCTCTGGGTAAGTTGCCAACGTCGTAGGCCAGTCATTTGGGTTAAATCGTAATTCTGATCCGGCGCTGTCACTAGAGCTTCACCTACCAAAAAATGACCCGGTGTCAAAGGCGCAGGGTCGTCAGGATCAGAACTATTCTGGGAAATCGGCCGTGAATTGAGGCACGCTTCAATTTGTGTGAGAACAGTGGCCAGTTCTTCATAAGTAAGGGTCGAATCACCGATTACTCTTCGTAAATGGTGCTTCGTGCTCTTTATTCCTGCCTCCCAGAGTCCGCCAAAATTAGGACTGTGTGGAGGGATGAAGTGCCATTCTGTGCCATTATTGGCTAGCGAAGTCGCTACATCGAGATGAAATGAAGATTTCTCAAGAGAAAACAATATCTTCAATTCCCTTGCAGCACCGACAAAGTTTGTGCCATTGTCACTCCAAAGGTGAGCACATCGACCTCGCCTTGCAATAAATCGTCTAAAGGCTGATAAGAAACCTTCCGACGTAAGATCAGAGACAGCCTCGAGATGAATAGCTCGTGTCGCCATACATATGAAAAGACAAATATAGCCTTTATAAGACCTATGACCTCGACCTTTAGACACTCTTATGTTTATAGGACCCGCATAGTCCACTCCTGATTGTAGAAATGGCTTGTTAGGAGTCACGCGACACGAAGGCAATAGTCCCATCAACTGATTTCGCGTCTTGGCGGCATTACGAATGCAAGGTATACATTTATGAATGTAAGCCCGTACTAAATTCTTTAAATTAGTAATCCAATACTTTGTACGGATGTAATTACAGGTAAGCTGCTGTCCTCCATGCAATATCTTCTCATGTGCATCCGCTACGATAAGTTTGGCTAAGTGGGAACCGCCACATATGATAATGGGATGTTTCCTATTGTCCGGTAAGTCTGACCTTTCAATTCTACCTCCAACCCGTAATATTCCACTAGTGTCAATGAATGGATTGAGTGATGATAATTTACTTTTGTTGCTAATCTCTTTATGTTTCAGGAGCGTAGTGATGTCTTCAGAAAATGAGACAGCCTGGTGATATCGAACGCAACAAGCGATTGAATCCTGGATCTCCGAAGCAGTAAGGTAAGTTACAGGTGTTCTTTTATTTGCAGGATTTTTAAGTCTCAAGAACCTTCTACAAAACGCTACAACTCTCACCAGCCTACTGAATGTTGAAAATTTAGAGAGAAACTCAACGTCTGAACATTTTTCTATAGTAGTGTGAACCTTTATCACCCTTGCTTCTAACTCAGTTTTAGTGTAAATCGACTGAGGTTTTCCATAAGGTAAGTTGTCATCTCGTAGCCAATCGGGACCATACTTCCACAGTTTACTTTCGATTAACTCAGAAGGCAAGATTCCTCGTGACGCACTGTCAGCGGGGTTCTGTTTAGACTGTACATATGACCATTGAGATGAATCCATAATATTCAGAATCGTAGAAGTACGGTTGCCCACAAACGTTTTCCATCGACTTGGATGATCACTCAACCAAGCCAAGACTATAGTCGAATCAGTCCAGGCGTGTATATCGGCTTTGCTAATTTTTAATATTTCAGCTACTTCCCTCAATAACTTCGCGACTAACACAGCTCCGCATAATTCCAACCTTGGGATGGAGACTTGTTTGATCGGAGCAACCTTAGTCTTAGCAGTGACCAGGTGAGAATTAATTGTATTATCCACAGAGATGCAACGGATATACACAACCGCGGAATAAGCAGCGTTACTTGCATCACTAAATCCATGCAACTGTATATGCTTACTTACATTGGTTGTTTGAACCCATCGGGGTATATGAAAATTCACGAGCTTGGCTAATTCTTCACGATACAGCCTCCATTCAAGCAAAAGCCCTTCGGGCAACTTATCATCCCAGTCAAGCCCAGTTATCCAAAGCTTTTGGATAAAAATCTTTGAAGTTATGATGCATGGAGAAATCCAGCCTAAAGGATCATATAAACGACAGATTTCACCTATAATCTCGCGCTTTGTTTGTGAAACAGAAGAAGAATCAGACGATAGTTTGACGCTGTAGTCAAACTCATCAGTCCGGCGATTCCACGTTAGACCTACCACCTTTGTGATGTCTTCCTTTCCAAATTCTCTATCTGTTCCCGTATTCTCCTTTAACTTTTCTAGCAACTCTATTCTATTACTAGCCCACTTTTGCAATTTAAAACCTCCTGTGCCAAGTAACTCGTTCATCTCCTTGTAAATAATAACAGCTTCTTCGTCTGATTGACAACCTGTCAAGAGGTTATCCATGTAGAAATCCGTTTTGATTCTACTAGCTGCTAAAGGATAGCGTTTTCCTTCGTCCCTGACAACTTGTTGAAGTGATCTAACTGCTAAGCATGGAGCACATAACGTGCCGAATGTAACGGTCAAAAGTCGATAGTCACGAATGCGATCCGTTGCATCATATCTCCATACGATCCGTTGGTAGTCCGTGTGATCCCTTGCAACTCTAACTAGACGGTACATTTTTACAATGTCCGCTGTCAAGCAGACCGGGTGCATCCTCCACGTCATGATGGTGTGTCTTAACTCTGGTTGTAAATTTGGACCTACCATTAACGTCTCGTTTAACGTAGCGTGACTTGGAGCGCTTCGACTAGATGCGTTGAATACTACCCTAGTTTTAGTGGTAGTTTTGTCAGGTCGAATCACAGCATGATGAGGAATCCATACCTGTCCACCATCTGGTGCAGTTTCCGAAGGAGAAACTTCCTCCATATGCCCAAGATCCACATATTCTTTTAAAACTTGAGAATAATCGCGTTTTAGCGTTGAGTCTCCTGCAAACCTCCGCTCTAGGCCTTTCAGTCGTTTGACTGCAACCGATCGGGTGTCTCCATATTCAGCTACCACATTTTCACGAAAAGGCAACCTCACGACGTAGCGACCGGTTACATCTCTGTACGTTGTTTCTTGGAAGAGCTTTTCGCAAGCTTGCTCTTCGGGACTCCAAGCTTTGGACTCCACGCTGGGTTCGGACTCAAGTTCCCAAAACTTCTTTAAGAACTCATTCTCATGGAGTTTAATATGGAGGCTTAAAATAAGATTGTGACATGATTGTTCACTTTCCCTGCAGCCGCTGACTTGACCTGACAATACCCATCCGAGGTGGGTATCTTGTGCAATTGTAGACCCATAAGGGCTTTTAAGTAGACCCTCTTTTAGGATCTCGCAATACACCTCGGAACCTAATAATATGTCAATCTTATTAGGTGAATCGTATTGTGGATCAGCAAGGCTAATGTGACGTAATTCGGCCCAGTTTGGGAGAACTAATTTCCTTTCTGGTAGTACAGAAGTTACATTCTTTAAAACGTAAGCCTTCACCTGCAGTTTAAAGGTAGGATCGTAGAGCGACTGAATGTTGACCATAACCATTGCCTTTGAGGTTAAGCCACTCTGACCTCCACCTAAACCGGAAATACAGCTCTTGGCTGCGATCTTATTCAACCGTAACAGTTGTACGGCTGCTTCAGAAATAAAAGAGGCTTGGGACCCTTGGTCCAACAGCGCTCTCAAAATCTGAGGGTACCCATTCTTGGACTCAGCCTTTACTAAGGCTGTGGCTAATAAGGTCTGACTATAGACCTCTCCTGTCACAAAATGGTTTACTATAGTGGTCTCATTCGTCTCTGAAGACGATTCCGGATGATTATTAGTTTCAGGTTCTTCCGACGCCACAGCAACTGTAAGCGAAGTGGATTTGCCGTGAAGAAGAGTGTGATGTTTTCTTTTGCATATGCGACATTTAGTAGTTACACGGCAGAATTTTCCTGTGTGATTGTTGCCAAAACAGTTAAAACAAAGTTTGAGTGACTTTACTAATTCTTGACGCTTGTCTACTTGTTCTTTGGTAAACTTATCACAGGAGTACAGCTTATGAGATTCATTACAGAAAGGACAGGAGACGTTAGAGTTTGAAGTGACATGCAAGACTTTAGGTAAATTATTTATATTGGATTTATATTTAGTTTTAGTTGGCTCTACAAATTCTAGCGCACGAAATCGAGACTCAAGGAAGATTTTAAATTGAACAAATGAAGGTAATTCAGTGCATGAGCTATTTACTTGTAACTCCCATTGTTTCCGAGTTTCATCGTCCAACTTAGAGCTAACAATGTATATAACAATAATGTCCCATGAAGATACATTTATACCTAAATTTGATAATTCATGCATACAATCAGACGTAGTATCAAGAAGAGCTTTTAACGCTTGAGAAGATTCACAACTCATAGCACGCTGACCAAATAGCCGTTTTAGTATACAATTTGACATATAACGTTTATTATCATACCTATTTTGTAATAAATTCCAACATTTTTCAAAATTAGCGTGTGTTATAGGAATATGTTTAATCAATTGTTCTGCTTCGCCTTTCACTTGCGTTTTTAAATAGTGTAACCGTTGTACGTCATCGAGTACAGGATTATTGTGTACTAAAGAAACGAATAAATCTTTAAAAGATGACCATTCTAAATAATTACCGCTAAATATCGGAATAGAAATTTTTGGTAATCTAACAATAGACTCCTTTTTAGTGTCCGGCGAATCAGAACTATTGCTTGTTGTACCTGTCATTGACTTAAGAGCAACCTTTAACTCTCCCTTGTACACCAAATAAGTTTCGTAACCAATATTAAAAATGTCATTCTTGATGTAGCTGCTGTTATCCAAATCTTCTTTCTTGTATTTTGATATCATAGATTCATGTTTATTTGTTAACTTGTTTATTATCTCCTCTAAGCCTTCTAATCTTGCCACAACGTATGATTCCGTAATTCTGTCTTTTGGTGATTTTTTAAAATTGCTTCTCCCCTTTTCAATCTGAATCTTTAAATCTTCTACTACCCTGATGTCACCTTCCATCTTGTATACTTTCTTACTTTGTCCAATGAAGACTTATTTCAAACTCTTCAAATTTTTCTAAGTCCCAAACTCTTCAAAAATTCTCTAAGTCCCAAACAGTGAACACTGTAAATTTTCTAAGTGTTTGAAACTACACTTAGTTAAAATTGGGCATAGATTCCTCGTCCTTTCCTTTTTAACGGAATTATTCTAAGTCCGGAACTAACACTTGTAACAATGTTTAAATGTACTCACAGTTTGTCGCGCACTTCACCAATATCACTACTCGCACTTTAACTTCCGACTCGATGGACCATATGTTTAATCGGCGTAATAAAACTCCAAATCCACTGATATACTGTTTAATAGAACCTTGAAACCCTGGAGACAACTCATACATAAGCCTATTACAATATACATATTTGCTGACAATTTCTCATACCGCGATTCAGAATTGTACAGCGCCATCTGTGTTGCGATATAATATTAACCTAAACCTACTATACATAAAATCAACTTACTCTCTAAACAACCTTTCTATTGTATTTATGTTCAGAATGCTGCTGGAAGCTTAAGATAATATTAACTGGATTACGTAGATTTATTAAAATCATAATCTTCCAAGAGACTATGCGGAAAAAACAATTATGTGTCAGGGAGTACTTTTGCTATAATAATATGTATTTAATAGCTTATTCTAACAGTGATTTTAAAACTTTTTAAACTTATTTTCTTGTCAGTGACAATTTGAAATATTTAGCTACTATAAACTTGAGAACAGATGCTTAATGATGTCCTTTATTACCATTGAAAAAAAAAAACAATATAAAACTGCATTTTCTATAAAAATAAAGAATAGAATGATGGAGTATTAACTTTAAGTGATTTGTATTACAGTTGTTTGTAAAATGTTAGTATTGACACGGATACACCGGACTCACCGAATATACCGGAGACACCGGATGTACCTGGGATGGACGGACGGGCGAAAAAGACGTTCTATGCTGAACTCTGCGTTATGTTATTGTTTTGTTTCAACTTTGTCTTATTTCAAGCAAATGTGACATTAGTGTTACACTAGATATTATTTAGAACGCGGTTGTTGTTTTTTATCACTGAATTTTAAATTGCTGAAAAAGATTAAAGTTACGTATACAGGTACAGTAATTCATATTTCATCGTATTGCTTTTGTTTAAAGGACAGAGGGCGCTTCCTTAGACGTAACACCTCTTTAGTTCAGGCTCGTAAAAAATATTGTTTTTGAACATAATTAATAAAAAAAACATTATAAAAGTTATTGGTTAGTGTACGTTATAAAGTGGTTTCTGAGTGTGAGTGTTATCTCGTGTGAAAAATACCGGAAAAAAGGGAAAAGTGCTTAAAACAATAGTTGGAACTAAGTGATCAGTTTTGTTTATAAACTATTTAAGTATATCCATATTTCGAAAATAAAATTGATATAACAATAAACGAAACCTTAACATTTATAAATGTTATAAGTTATACCGGAATACATGAGTGAGAAGTGAATTGATCAGAATATTGTTAGCTAAGTGTAAGTAATTTGAAATTTGAAATAGACGAAAGTTCGTTACGTAAATCAAACAAAGAAACCATCTAAACCTGAGACTGCGCCCTGCGACATCGAACGGAATCGATTGTAACTAACTTGTTGATCAACCTGATTTCTAGATTACGTCAACATTTATCAAATAGAGGGCGTTAAATTAAAGGGTAATCCTGTACCATAATTTGAAACACCTCACAAGAGGGAGCTACCTACCTAATAACTTCACGATTTGAATTATTTATTACTATACATCTACTTTGCACCTGGCAATCCGTGCTTTATCGCAACCTGGTGCCGTACAGTACTGGCAAGTCCTGCCACACGACGCGACGCAGCGACGGCGACGCGACGCGGACGTCTTCAACGAAAGTAACAATTGTACTTTGAAGTGGCAACTCCCGGACATAATTCTATGCCGAATTGAAGTGTGCTGATTTATCTATGGTGCTGACTGATGAACTGAAGTGTCAGACAATTTTAATTTTAGATTTTGACATTTTATGTATGTAGTATGTACTGACTACTGATTGTAATTTGTAATTACTTTTATCATATGTATTGTGTAAAATATTATTATTGTTAGTTTTTAGTAAAAAATATTTCGTATGTCATAATGACAATATTGAACTGTGACAAGGATAGTTTGTAATAATAATTGTAACATAGGTATTAAATCTGAAAATAATCTGGATTAATGTAAGTACGTGTTTATTTTCTCTCATGTTTATTATTTGGTTAATTTATTCTGTGCATAATTAAATAATAAAATACCTATTTAGTAATTGACTCATATTTGAACATTTACTGTATAAAGTGTAATTTTGTGTTATTATAATTATTATTTCTAAATACATTTGTTTGTAAACATGATTACCAGGAAAGCTTATGCTAAGCAGGAGGAGAGCAAACTGCAGCATACATTACATGAACTAAAAAAGAGTAAAGATTTGTGTGATCAATTATTAAAAGAAAGGGAGGAGAATGAAAATGAAGTTTTAGATTTGTTACAAACTAATAAGAAATTAAAAAATGAAATGTCAGTAATTCATTCTCAATATTTAAATGCACTTAATGATTGTGACAGATTACAGGGGATGGTGGAAAAATTTGATCAGTGTAGTGACGAACTTGAGATGATGGTCAAGCGCATATCTTACCTTGAACATCAGCTCAATGTAGCTCACAGTACAATTTCCTCGCTGGATAATGAAAACAAAAAGTTAAAAATTACGCAAACTAATAATTTATATAATACTCTTGTAGCTAATCAGGGGCATGAGAGCCCAAATGTAAATTTTCTTTCACACAATAAGCTAAAAAAATATATCAAAATAAAAAGGCTAATAAAAAGAACTCAAACACTAATTAAGAAAAATAAAAAACTAACGAGCTTAAACAAAAATAAAACAAAGTTTTTTGAAAAAATTGAAATGTATAAATATCAGTGTGAAAAAGTTAGACATAAATACAAGGCTGATACTGAGTTATTGCAGGTCGAAATAGACCGCTTAATGGATAATCTTGCATATGTAACCAAAAAATATGAACTTTCTCAGAAAGAAATTCAAGGTCATATAAAGGCAATTGACGAGTTAGTGGGCTTGAGTAAATCCAACCATGAACGTTTTAATTCATTTACTCAAAATCATCTATGTAGCTGCAACAATATTCAAGTAACAAATAGCCTGACTTATAATGACCCAGAGCAGTCATTGTCTAAATCTAATATAAATCCTTTAGAAACTTCCTTAAAACATAATATTGTAATGTTAAGTGACGAGTTAGGTAAAAATATGGGGACATTTTTATCTACCTGCTTAGCGCAACCAATCATAAATTACTGCCTACCTGGATATAATTATGTTGATATTGTTAAGAAAGCCCTCAAAATCAAGTATACCCCAAACACAATTTTGATTTTATTCTGTGGTAGAAGGGGCTCAGTTGACAAAAATCTTTTATTAAAAATGTATGATTCTTTATCGATGTTAAATGTGACGAAAATAATTTTATTTACATTTCCTTATATAGATGGACAGCAATTAGATGAAAATCACACTAGATATAAGCTCAATAATACAATACATACTCTTGTTACAAACAATAAAAGCAAATTTGACTTTGTAGATATAAATATATTTACAGATAAAACTTTTGAAAAATACAGATATTATTTATCAAACTACTTAAAGAGACAAATAGCTCAATCGCTATTATATTGCATTTCATTAGCCATGCCTCTGGCTACAAAAACAACAGCTTTTATTGAGCAACCCAATCGTAACATAGGTCTTAGGAATTCTCAACAAAATTTGAACTGTGATAGTAATTTAAATTAGTTAATAAGACAAGAGAGGGTATCTCTCGCACTCTAAGTAGGTTAAGTAATGTAAAATGTACATCCAGCAGCACTATGAATTTGGTGCATCAAAATATACGAGGATATTTAAATAAAGAGCTAGAGGTAGAACTTTTTATAAATAGTTGTAATATCCACATTTTATGTTTAACTGAACACTGGTTACAGAAACACCAAAGTGTAATAAATTGTAATAATTACCAAATTGGTAGTATTTTCAGCAGAGAGAGATCAATACATGGTGGTTCTATGATAATAGTCAACAACAATATTAAATTTAAAGAAAGAATGGATGTAGTACAACTATCCATTGAATGTCTAACAGAAGTATCCTGTATAGAGACTGACCACTTTGTTATAGCATGTGTGTACAGACCTCCTAATGGAGCTTACGATATTTTTGAAAAAGCTATGGAAAAAGTCTTGCTTAAACTTAGTACGTCAAATAAAAATATAATTGTATGTGGTGACTTTAACATAAATATTTTAGAAAGTTCTCCAAATTGTATAAGATTTTTAAATCTTTTTTTATCATTTAATTTAAATAATATATTTATGCAGGCAACAAGAATCACTAGTAATACAGCAACATGCATTGATAATATATTCTCTAACCCACCACCTTTAAAGTCAGATATCATTAATAAACTGGACTCTGACCATTGTGGACAATTGGTTAGTTATGAGATATCTAAAAAAAAGGGTTTAAGTAAGCATATGTCGCTTGTTTCTATTACTACAAGTCGTATTAACAGATTCAAACATAATATTACGAATAAGATCCCAATAGTTTGTAACAATAGTACTAGTAGACCCAATGATTTGTATAATGATATCTTTAAAACAGTAAATAATGAGTTTAAAAGTATTTTCACCCCCAAAATTGTAGAAATTAAAAATCGGCTACCATTTAACGAGTGGGCAACACCCGGAATTAATGTCAGTAGAAGAAAGCTTTACAAACTTTACGAGGAGAAATCCTATAATCATGACCCAAAATTTCAACTGTATGTTAAGAACTATTCAAAATTATTTAAACGTGTATGCATGGTAGCCAAATCGTTGTTTGTTAAAAATAAAATTACAAGTTCAACAAATATAATTAAAACAACTTGGGATGTTATTAATAGAGAAACAGGCCGTTTACAAAGTAAACATGATAAAGTAATACAATTAAAAATTGATGGAAATTGTGTTAAGAAAGATACAAAAGTTGCAGCTGCATTTGAAAAATGTTTTGCAGAGATACCATTGTTGACTACGAAATCTTTAAATTCCTCCCCTGATCTTGCAGAGTCCCTTTTAAAGCAAAATGTGGAAAAATGCAAATTTTCTTTTAAATTTAGATTAGTTACCCCTGCAGAAGTTGTGAGAGTATATAAATCCCTAAAAAAGAAAAAATCCACAGATGTATGGGGTCATTCCGTCAAAATCATTGATAACATTATTGACATTATTTCCCCAGATTTAGCTGTAATATTTAATAATTGCATTCAAAATGGTGTATTTCCAGATCTCATGAAAATAAGTAAAATCACACCCTTATTTAAATCTGGCAACAGTACTGACCCAACTAATTATCGCCCTATTTCTGTTTTACCAACTCTTAGTAAAGTCTTTGAGAAGATAATTTTAGATCAACTGCTAACTTATTTCAGTAAACATAATTTACTACACTTTAAGCAATTTGGTTTCTCTAAAGGTAGATCAACTACTGATGCTGGGGTTCAATTGATTAAACACATTTTCGATGCCTGGGAGAAGTCACAGGATGCACTAGGTGTATTTTGTGATTTATCAAAGGCATTCGATTGTGTACATCATGGGATCCTAATAAAGAAGCTAAGGTATTATGGCATCGACAATGAAGCTCTCGCACTTTTGACGTCTTATCTTCATGGTAGAGTTCATAAAGTAGCAGTAAATGGGAAACAATCACCAGGAATACAAACAAACATTGGAGTTCCACAAGGGTCTATTCTTGGGCCATTTCTATTTTTAGTATACATAAATGACTTGCCTCACTTGGTAGGAAATGACCATGAGATAGTGTTATTCGCTGATGATACATCACTTATTTTTAAGGTTGACCGACGTAAAAACAATTATAATGACGTGAATAATGCTATCTCAAGAATTGTGCACTGGTTCGAGTCAAATAATTTACTACTAAATAGTACAAAAACGAAATGCATGAGATTCACCATGCCCAATGTTAAGCATGCTAAAGTTAATTTAAAAATAAACACAGACGCTGCTGATCTTGTGGAATCTACAACTTTTTTGGGTATTACAGTCGACCCCAAATTGCAGTGGGGTTTGCATATATCCAAATTAGCAAATAGGCTCAGTTCTGCCGCCTATGCAGTAAAAAAAATTCGACAACTCACTGACGAAAAAACCGCTCGTATGGTTTACTATGGCTACTTTCATAGTTTGATGTCCTATGGAATACTTTTATGGGGAAATGCATCAGACATCAATGTTATATTCGTATTACAAAAAAGAGCCATTCGTTTTTTATACGGTATGAAGCCATATGAATCCCTGCAACAGAAATTTAAGGAAATCGGTATTCTCACGGTGAGCTCGCAATATATATTAGAAAACCTTATGTACGTAAAAAGAAATTTAAGTGAATATCAAAAGCATAGTGATGTGCACAAATTAAATACGAGAAACAAAAATAAACTTTCTGTTCCATACTCACGGCTTCACAAGGTCAGTAATTCTTTCGTCTGCCAAGGAGCTCGTTTTTTCAACAAACTCCCTACCGAAATTATAAACCTACCAGAACATAAATTTAAAAA
>DVZO01000007.1:0-11700 GCA_018237485.1 Sarota myrtea
GGAGGGGCAAGGGCCGAGGGTTTCGGGGCGTTTTGCCCCCTGACCCTGGTATCAGCCGCTGACCGTGAAGACGGTCAGGTCATTGGGGTGACCTACCGGTCTAGGATAGGAGGGATTGGGATGGCACACCGGGCGATTGGCCCTACCGGGTGAGACCCCTTGGGGGGAGGCCCAGCAGGAGCCATCAGCGACCTTGTGTGCCTGGGTTCATCTAGTGGGTTGGGTGAATAAGGGGAGATGGTTAAGAGATGGGATTTGGGAAGTATAAGGAAGTTCTATTGTGGGTTAAGGGCATCACGGGGATAGGGTTTCGCGTCCGGGGGGCGCGCGTGCCATGGGGCTATGTCCCTTATGTGGGCATGTTGCGAGCTGTCTGCTCGAGCAAACATGTTTACAGCCAGTCTTCTAGAGAAGGCCTCCACCGTTTCCATCTTGGTATCTCTGATGATAACGTCAGTCCTGACGTACCTGGGGGCGTCTACAATTCTTCGTAGTGCGGCATTCTGGGCCTGTTCAAGCTTTAGCTTCGAGCTCTTGGAGAGTAAGTTGTGCCATATTTGGGAAGCGTAGGTTAGACGTGACCGCACATAAGTCTTGTAGACGCCCAACTTGGTCTTCAGTGGAAGCCTCGATCTTAGGACCGGCTGCAGGGCCATCATGGCTACCCGCGCCTTCTGGGTTGTCGCTTTGAGATGAGTCCTCATGTTGAGTCTAACATCTATGTTGACACCTAAATACTTGACGACCCTGGACCATTCTATTGGCTTGCCGAGGAGTTTAAGAGTGGGCAGCTGCCTCGTCCGGCGCTTCTGTCTTGGTATCAGTGCTTGCGTCTTATCGACGTTTACAGCTAGCCTCCATTTGGCAAGCCAGATGGGAAGAAGGTCCAGGGTTGACTGCATCTTGTTGATGGCAACTTTGGGGTTAATTGACACTGCCGTGTAGGCAGCGTCATCGGCGAAGAGAGCCAAGGTGCAGCCATCTCCCACCGGTATATCGTCTGTGAAGACCGAGTACAGGGATGGTGAGAGACAGCTGCCTTGTGGGACACCTGCTGATATTGGGCGGTCCGATGAGAGAGTCCCCTCTACTCTCACTCGGAAGCGGCGATCCTCGAGGAAGGACTTGAGGACCCTGGTGATTCTGGGTGGAGTGGCTGTGTGACAGATTTTGTACAGGAGTCCGGAGTGCCAGACCCTGTCAAACGCCTTCTCCATGTCTAAAAGTACCGCGACGGCCTGCTCCTTCTTGTTCCGGGCCGAGATTAACGTGTGGAGGACTCTTGCGAGTTGCAGTGTCGTACTATGCTCAGCCCGGAAACCAAATTGCTCTGGGCGAGGCTGGAAGTATGGCTTCATAACTTTGAGAAGGAGCTTTTCGAAGACTTTAGACATGGATGGTAAAAGGGTAATGGGCCGATATCCACCAGGGTCCAGAGAGTTCTTTCCTTGTTTCGGGAGCATTATAATGTGGCCGATTTTCCATGAGGTGGGGAAGGTGCCGGTTCGAACTATCCCGTTGTAGAGATGTGTAAGCGCCACAGTAACCTTTGGAGGTAGGTGTCGCAGGGTGTTATTGCTTATGTCGTCAGCACCTGGGGCCTTCCGTGGTCTAAGCTTGGTTATTTCCTTTCGGACCTGGCTAGGGGAGAAGAATATTGGGTCTTGATCTGGTGGAATAGTGGTGTTAAAATAGTTTCCTAGGTATTCGGTAACTGATTGATTGAAATCAGGATCAGTGGGTGGGTTTGGGCTGAACTGCCGTTCCAGGTGGTCTGCGAACAGTTCAGCCCGGTCGGCTGCCCGATAGCGTGGGGTTCCGTCTGGGTGTTTGAGAGGTCTGGATTGGGGGGGAGCGTTGCTCATTTGGCGGCATAGACGATGGAGCGAGGCCCAATCGTCAGCCGCCTCCTGAAGACGCTTATCCCAGTTATCTGTGTCCAGGTCCGAAAGGTCTTGTTTGATTTCGTCTGAGAGTCTGTTGAGGCGTGTTTTGAGGGAGGGGCATCGGGTTTGCTGCCATTGCAGCCGGATTCTTCTTTTGCACCTTATTTTGTCTCTAATCCGGGGAGGAAGAGGGGGAAGCTTATGGCTGTCAGTTTTCTCATGCGATGCCTCTAGCAGTGCGTTGTGTATGGTGTTAGACAGACTCTCAGCGAAATCGTTTACTTCATCGGGTGAGCCGATGGGTTTGATGTGGGAATCTCTACTCAGGAGTTTTTGGAAGGTGTCCCAGTCAGTGATACGACGGGGAGGTGGGGGGGGGATTCTGGCCGGGGGGCTATTCAGTGTTACTAAAACGGGGAGGTGATCTGAACCCATATCCTCGGGGATGACCTCCAAGTCCAGCAGTTGACAATTTAAGCTGTTGTGGACTACGAGGTCAATCACGTCCGGGGAATGGGTTGAAATGCGAGGGTAATGGGTGGGGGCGACTGGACCGCGAACTGTTAGACCCTTGTTCTGCGCTAGGTTGAATAGGCGCCTACCGTGCGGGTTGGTGGAGAAAGAGTTCCACGCCTGGTGCTTGCAGTTCCAGTCGCCGGCTGCTATGGTGGGAATGGAAGGAGAGTTAAATAACTCTTCTATATCGCTGCCCACTAGTCCGTGGAATTGCGGGGGTCTATAGATGCTAAAGATTCGTAATTGTGTTCCATTGATGCACATCTCTACACCAAGTGCTTGGAGAGTGTTCAGCTGAAGGCGAGGTAGTGGTTGGTGCAGGATTTTCCTTTTTATGAGGACTAGTAGGCCACGATATACCCGAATTCCCGAATGCTCATCCTGCCGGTAGTTGTAGTAATTCGGGAAGTTACACTTGTCCCCCGGGCCCAGAATTGTCTCGTTTATGAGACCGACGTCTATGTTCTGCTCCCGTAGAAGGTGTTTTAGATATTTGGACTTACCCCTAAGTCCATTGGCGTTCCAGTATAATATCCTGAGAGGCGTGCTATCCATATAGTTGGAGTAGTTCCGACATACCTCTCAGGATGACTGGAACGGGATCCAGCCCTTCACGTAGCGCCCCCAGCACATCTTGGAAGATATGCAGTGCTTGTTCAAGCACCGCTAATCTCCCTTCGTCCGGGGACACTCTCTGGGCTGCCCTTGTGGGTAGGGGTCTTCTCTGAGCGGGAGCTGAAACAGTCGAGGTTACGGCCTGCCCCACCTCCGGTCTCCTGGGTGGAATGATGGTATTCTGTGGTGGTGGTGCTGCTGACGCTGGCACTGGCACCTGTGTTGTGTTCAACATCGGTGCGGTTGGTGCAGCTTCAGTGAGTTCCGTTAGTCGTGACTCTCTGGCCTTTTTTCCTCCGCGGGTCCCCCTCTTTCTGCGCAGAGGCGCATCTCGCGGAGTGGGACCGTTTGCGTTGGCCATGAGAGTCTGGTTTTCGGGGCGGGTTGCCACGGCTGGTGCCGCCGGTACGTTAGTGGGTTGTGGGGGGGCTGGTCCGCTGCGCGGTTGCGCCGAGAGGGCAACTGTGCCCGCTCTTTTGTTGGCGTATTCCTTTCGGAATACGGGGCAGTTAATGTTGTTGGCCGGGTGAGGACCTCCGCAGTTTGCACACGTCGGAGGTTCCTCTCTCGGCCTTGGGCATTCGTGGGCGGGGTGGCCCTCCCCACAGCGGACGCAGCGTTGAGGACGGTGGCAGTTGTGGCTGGAGTGCCGGAACTGCTGACAGCGGTGGCATTGGGCTGGGCCCTTCTTCCCTCTCCACGCCTCAATTTTAATGCCTGGCATGTATAGCAATTCCGTCACTCCATATATTTCGGGAATAGTGTTGGGGGTAGGCCTAAGAATGGCCATAAATATGCATCCGGGGCGACCCTCTCGTGCTTTTATGGGGCGGACGAACTCGGGTTCGAACCCCAAGGCGCTCAGCTCGCCCCGGATTTCATCGGGGCAGGTATCCGCCGGGAGACCCCTTATGGCCACCTTTATGTTTTTCTCAGTGGGGAGGGAGTAACAAAACCATGATACTCCCTCCGATTTTTCTATAGTAGTGAGGTACCTTTGTACCGTCCTATACTCATCCTCGGTGGATGGGGAGAATCTGACGCCCCTTCCGAAGGGGCGGGCGTTCGGTGTTCTTCCCAGTTTTTCCCTGAGGGCCCTGAAGTGGGTCGCCCAGTTGGGAAGGTTCTCCACCACTAGTGGTGGGTACCTCACCTTCTTGGGCGCCGGCGGGGCCTGGGAAGACGCCTGTGCGGCCTCGGAAGGGGGGGCGGCGGCAGCCGTGGCAAAAGTTGGGGTGGGGGGGGAGGGCGTGACCGGCACACATTGCCTCTTGGCCTCCTCCGCCTCCGCCTCCTCCTCATCACGCTTCCTGCGCGATGGAGTTGGCTGCGGAGGCAGTGGGAGTGGGGCGGTCTGGGCCCGTTTCAGAGCCTCCGCATCTTCTGCGGAGGATTGGGTGGAGCCCGCTCCTGCGGCGTCTAAGGCAGCGCTCCTGTCGTTTAGGTGCTTTGCCATCGCCTGCATGAGCTCCTGGTCCAGCAGGTTGGATTTGGCCAGTCTGGCCATTATGATATAATTTTGTTCCAAAATACCTTTGGGAGATCTTTTGGGGGCTGGCAACGTGGACCGGAGCTTTGCGGGCGACTGGCTGCGCGCTGAGGAGCTGCGCGTGCTGGAGTCGGATCGGTCCCGGTATGCGCGCCTGGTTGGCGAGCGGCGGTGGGTTCTGGGGTCTCGGGGGGGCAGTGGATTGGCGGGCGTGCTACACAGTGGTGGGGAAACGGCCCCGGCCCGGGCCGTCCCCGGGGAGACCGGCCCCGCTAGGGCCGCCCCCCCGGAGACCTGCCCGGACAGGGCCGCCCCTCGGTTGGTATGTCCAGTTGGGGCCGCCCCCGAGGGCAGTCCAGACGGGCCTGGTTTGGGGGAGGGAGGCTTCGGCAGTCCCGGCTTCGGGAAGCCAGGGACCGCCTGTGACCTCTTAAATGGGGTGGGGGCTTTCTTTGTCGGCGACATCCTCGCCGCAGGGATGCGTGACTTACGCGAGGGTACTGTTTCCCACCCCGACATCTCACTGATGTCGGGGTCGGAAACCGCACGGAGTTTGGTTCCCTGGGAGCCCTGGGAGGGGCTCGGGGTTTCCGGGTTTTCACGCGGCGCCTTAAGGGCGGCCGGGTTAGAATTTTTTGAGTCCATTTTCTCACACAAAAAATGTTCAAACACTCACGTTTACCATCGGAGTTTCCGCGACCAGTACGGCGGCTGACTGGTCAGCCGCCGGCGTTTCCTTGGGCTTGATGTTCCCCTCACAAAGGCGATCTATCGCTCACTTTGCCATGAAAGTGAGGATAGATCTTTTGTCCGCACTAGCACACACTTCACTTCACTGCACTAGCACTAAACTACACTGGTCCGAGCGGTAAGAGTGACGCGACACGACTGAGTGTGCCGAGCACGACGCTCCGAGGCAATCCATGCCTTCGCCTCGATATTCGACTTCTTATATATCTTTTGCGATAGGCATTCCCCACCACTCCTCACACGGTGCGCATGCGCAGAGCACGCGTGTTTAGTCCTCTGCGAGACCACTCGTGCGAGACTTCATTTTAAATCACTATATTTTACTCGTTCTACTCCACTGCGAGACTTCATTTTAATCACCTTATTTCTCACAGGTCGTCGTGCGTCCTTTACAGCTCTCTCCCCGGCGCAGCTTGCGTAGCCTCTTCCTCCATCAGCACGGCGAGCTTCCTAACTGGTCTTCTAAATACTCCAGCCTTCGTTTTCACGTCGACGACCCGAACTCCTCCGTCCGGACCCTGGTACGTCTTCTCCACTCGTCCCATGGGCCAGACGTTTCGTGGTAGGGAGTGGTCGACCACGACCACGATGTCGCCGACTCGAAGTCCTCGTCCTGTGCTTGTAGGCTCGCCACGGGGTACGAGCGTTGGCAGGTACTCCTTCAGCCAGCGCTGCCAAAAGTGGTCGGCAAGCGCCTGGCTGGCTCGCCAAGTTCTTCTGTCCGCTTCTTTACAGGGGCCCGTGGTAGGTAGGCCTCCTGATGAACCCAGCAGGAAGTGGTTTGGCGTGAGCGCCTCAGGATCTGCAGGGCTCACGCTGACATACGTGAGAGGCCGCGCGTTCACCGAGAACTCCGCTTCAGCTAACAGAGTACTCAGCATTTCTTCAGTTGGCACCTTCTCGTTCAGTGTTGCAGCGAGCGCCGTCTTGATTGAGCGCACCAGCCGCTCCCACGCGCCTCCCTGGTTAGGCGCTCCGGGCGGGATGTAGCGCCACTCCATCCTGTGTTTCAACGCCTCCTCATGCAGTGCAGGTGCCCACTCTTCATAGGCGGCTCGCAGCTCCCTGTCCGCCCCCCGGAAGTTGGTAGCGTTGTCAGTGTACATAAGCCGCGGCCAACCCCGCCGCGCCGCCATTCTCCGCAAAGCCATGATAGCGGAGTCCATGGACAGCGACGCGACGAGCTCAATGTGTACTGCTCGCGACGTGAGGCACGTGAATAGTGCGCCCCACCTCTTCTCACGACGTCTTCCAATTTTCACCAGCATTGGCCCGAACAGATCCAGCCCACAGTTGGTAAATGGGCGGTGGAACGGCTCTAGGCGCGCACGCGGTAGGTTTCCTGTGGCCGGCACCCTCGGTCTGGCACGGCGCACGCGGCAGAGGGCGCAGCAATACTCGATCGCGCGCACCGTCGGCCTCAAATGTATAATCCAGTAGTGTTGACGGAGATCATTGATGACTCGTTCTCTATTGGCGTGGCCCGCCTCGCTGTGTGCCCGTGCCACGATGAGTTTCGTGATGTGATGTCTTCCATCCAGGATGATGGGATGTTTCACACTCGCCGGGGCGGTTGCGGCTTCGATACGTCCTCGTACCTTTAGTACTCCCTCTTCAAGTACCGGGTCCAACTTGAACAAACGACTGGTCCTGGGTAAAGGTCGAGCTGCCACAATCTTCTTCAGTTCATCAGCGTAGCTGTCTTCTTGTGCACGCCGTATGAGTGCACGTTCTGCCTTTTCAATATGCTTTAGTTCTATGCGCTTTTCTCGCCGTCGACAGATGTCAATGAAAGCCAGGACACGCGCCGCCGCTCGTACCAAGGTTTCATATTTCGAGAAACGGCCCGGGTCTGGCAGCCAGTCGTCTCTGGTCCTCATAGCTTCGCTTGTATGTAGAACCTCAGCTTCCTCTTCTTCGTCGGCTTGCTTTCGTTCCGCCGGCCATTGTTCTTCAGGCTCGTACAAAAAGCCGGGTCCCTGGAACCACCGCTCTCCCCGTTTGATAGGAGACCTGGTGAACCTGGTGGCGTCGTCCGCTACGTTTTCTGCAGTCGACAGCCATCTCCATTCTTCTTTGTTCGTGAGTTCCGCGATCTCACTCAGCCTGTGTGCAACGAATGGCGTGTATCGTCGCTGGTCGTTGCGTATCCAGTGCACAACTGTCGTGGAGTCTGTCCAGTAGAGTGTTCTTGCCACCACCATGCGATGCTCTTTCTTGATCGTATCTGCAAGTCTTGCCCCGATGACAGCAGCTTGTAGTTCCAGGCGAGGGATTGTCTGCGTGCGCCGCGGCGCCACCTTAGCTTTGGCGGCAACCAGGACAACACTCACCTCACCGCCGTAGTGCGTGATTCGCCAGTAGGCAACGGTAGCGTAGGCTTGCTCGCTGGCATCGCAAAACACGTGGAGTTCAATGTGTTCATGGCTCTTCATAGCATAGCACCGGCTCAGCCGCAGTCTTGCGATCTTGTTCAGTTGCCGCAGCCAGTCCGCAAAGAGCTCGCCCTCTTCCTCGGGTATTGGATCGTCCCACGGTATCCGCAGGCGCCACAAGCTCTGCAAGATAATCTTCGCACGAATCGTGTAGTGGCTAAGCAATCCCAGCGGGTCGTATATAGACATGACCGCGCTGAGGGCTTCTCTCTTCGTAGGCGCGCGGTTCTGCGCACGTACTTCAGCCGGGACTCTGTTCATAGACGTGTTGAAGCCCAGTTCATCCTTTTCAGCGTTCCAATGTAGGCCCAATATCTTGTTCTCTGTTCCGTCTTTTCCCAGTTGGGCCGGTGTTGTCGCTCTCAAGTCCGTAGGCACCTTCTGCAGCACGTTCGTTTCATTTGAGCTCCATCCTCTCAGTGTGAAGCCCGCAGCCGCGTGTACCTCCTTGATTTCGTCGACAGCCCGTTTAGCTTGATCCTCATCGTCGTAGCTTGCCACCAGATCGTCCATGTAGTGATGGCGCGTGATTGCTTCCAGGGCCATCGGGTGTGTTCTTGCGTGCAGCCTTGCGTTGTAATCTCTCACGTAGTGTGCCATGAAGGGTGAACTAGCCGCACCGAAGATCATGCTCGTCATCTTGTACCGACGGGGTTGCTGCGTGCGGTCCATGCCTCTCCACAGGAACTGCTGCGCCGGTTGATCTTGCGGTCTAATCTTCACACGGAGAAACATCTCCTGAATGTCCGCTGTGACGGCCACCGGCTTCTCCCGGAACTGGAACACGATCCCCTGCAGTGATAGCAACAGGTCCGGTCCTTCCAACAGCTGATCGTTCAGGCAGACACCACGGCTCTTGGCTGCCGCGTCAAATACTAGGCGCACCTTGCCAGGCTTGTTTGGATTCTTCACGGCAAAGTGCGGCAGGAACCAGCAGACAGGACTCGATTCTTCAGAGCCGTCGCACGGTTCAGCGTAGCCTTTGGTCATCAGGTTGTCCATTTGTGTTGTATATTCTTCGGCGAAGCTCTCCGACGTGTCCATCTTGCGTTCTATGGATCGCAGCCGGTTGAATGCCATCCCGTAGCTTCGCGGCATTGTGACGTCATCTTGTCGCCATGGCAGCCCAACTTCATAACCGCTGGCGACTCTTCGTATTGTTCGTTCGACGATGTTCGTTGCTCTCTTGTCGCTGTCACTGGTGCGTGTCTTCTCTGCGATGCCAAGCGCGTCGATCTTGAAGTGTGACTCCACCAGCTCGTGGAGGCGCTGATCATGCTGCTCGTTCGTGTCTATAGCTCGATCGGGTGTATAGACATGCAGCACGCTCTCCCGTTCGTGGATGACGCTGCGTGGTGCGGTCCCGTGTATCACCCAGCCAAGCAGAGTCTTCGTTGCCGCCGGCTGTTCAGGCCCGCCCGTCCTCAATTGTCGATACACGATGCACTCCCAGTGATCCGCACCCACCAGTATGCCGGGTTGTACCTTGTCGTAGCATACTTGTTCTCGTGGCAGGTTTCGCAGGTGTCGGTACTCCAGCAGTGATTCCGGTACACCTTGCCGGTGAAGCTTCAAGTTCTTGACCGTTCTGGCCTGAAGAACATGCGATGATTCTTCATTCTTTCCTCGCAGCTTCACTGTGACTCTTCTGCTGTTTCTCTCCTTTTGAGACATGTTGACTCCATGCAGATGTAGCGGCCGTGCCGGACCCTCGGCTCCAATCTTCTTGGCCAATTCTTCATCAATCAGCGTTACTGTGGCTCCCTCGTCGAGAAGCGCGTAGGTCTCACACTCTCCCCGTGAACCGGTGATGACGACTGGACACACCTTGAGCAGCACTGTTCTCGAACCGGCCGTGGTAGATGGCACAACCGATAGCACCGCCCCGTCGTTGCTTGGTGTTCCTCCGGCACCGCTCCGCTCCGGGCTGACCATCCTCTCCTGGTGCAACGTCTGATGATGAGCTCCACTGCAATTGTTCACGCCGCATGACCTTGCTTTACATGAGTTCCTCCTATGCCTCTTCTTTAGACATTTAAAGCAACGCCTTTCTTCTTTCACGAATTCCCAGCGCCGATCCACTGACAATGCTTTAAATTTGCGGCATTGTTGTAGCGCGTGGTCTTCGTTACAGCTCGGGCAAGCGTCTATTTTTTCTTCATTTTCATTCACGGCATAGATACTTGCTTTCTTCTTTTGCGTTGAAGCGGGTTTGTATTCTTTCTTCGTAACCGCGATGTGACTACTGGTCCCAGGTGCGTAGTTAAACTTCAGCGCCCGATCCGCCTCCCGTATGAGGAAACGAGACAACACGATGATTTCCGGATCCGATGTATCTTGTTGTTCGTAGGCGAAATCGCACCATCGCGCTCGCAGGTGTGGGCTCAGCTTGTCCAAAACTTCTCTTGCCAGCATCGGGTTGTACAGGTAACCGCTCTTGTCTATGGTTTGTAGCACGCAGGTGACGTTCTGCACCTTGACGGCGAAGCTGTTGAGTTCAAGCGCCGAAGACCCCAATCTTGGCAGTTTCTTCAAATCTTCAAGAGTTTTGTCGACTATCACCTCCGGTCGGCCGAAACATTGTTCAAGTGTCTTCATGATGGCTTCAGGACTGCACGCCGTATGAAGTAAAGCTGCCACCGCATCCCGCGCTTCCCCTTTCAGGCAGGCCCGCAGTCGCTGTAGGTTCTCCGCCGCCGGGATCTGGTATAACGATGTTGAGTCCCGGAAAGCTGCCTTGAATGGCAGCCACTCGTTCAGTGCACCGGAGAACGCAGGTAGTTCAATACAGCGGGACCGTGGTCTTGTCATCTTCTCTAAAGTTTCAGCGAGGTGTTCAATATCACTCTTTGTTCGCATTGATGTTGGCCGTCTTGTCACTTCACGTACCTTTTCTTCATCATCTCCCGCGTTTTCATTCAGCGGGTTGGTGAGCAACCAGTCGTTAATTCTTCGTTCTGTGTCAACTGGTGCTACTCGTTCTTCGTGGAGACTCTCTGCATCATCCTGTATAGCAGAGACTTCGAAAGCTAACCTCTTTTTAACCAGTTCGCTTTCCATGGCCAACTGTTGCCTCTTGATGGCAGCCAGCTGCTCTGCGGCCTCCAATTCAGCCCGCCGTAGCCTCGTTGCCGTGCTCGCAGTCGATCGTGCTGAGCGCATAGACCGCGCCGGTGACTTCGTTTTCTGCCGGCTGGTCGTGTCTTCTGGCTCGAGGGTCGGTGAGGCGGGTGGATCCCGGGACAATCGCCTCTGACGCTCTCTTTCTATTTGCTGAATCTGTTCCCTGGCCAATCTCATCAGGTCTTCTTGATGTGAAGTCGCTCCCCCCTGTACTTCACCGGTGGGCCCCTGTTCTTCCTTATCTGCTGCGTCACACTGGCTTCTGGTGACAACCATCGCGTTCGGTTGATGGCTAGCTTTCAGGATGAGGCTTCGGCAGCGAGGGATGTCCTACTTCACTCGTTCTGACTGATACTGGGCTGGTCGGTCTACCAGCTGGAGCTTCAGCAATCTTCAATCTTCGAACTCTGCGATACTTCAATCTTCAAATCCGGGTGCGATGGACCAAACGGTGGGTAATGTTGTGGATGCGTGGCACCACTAACACACGCCACTCCTCTGATACCTCTGGCTCACCCAGTTGGGTTACACCTTGCTAACGGACGCACTGAAAAGTACGTCCGCCGTAATGAAACTAGATCTCACCTTTATAATTAAAACCCACAATGAACCAAAAACACACAATTTAATACTTTTCTAATCCTAATACAAATCTCATCTGAGTGAAAATTAAACATTAATATAGAGAGTGGACTGTAAACACTATCACTAATTCTTGAGTATCGCAGTTCTTCTTCTTTTCTTGGTTATTTCAGGAGCGCTGGAACCCGGAATGCCTTCGCTCGCGTGGTGATCCCGTTACCCCTGGTGGAGGGGCAAGGGCCGAGGGTTTCGGGGCGTTTTGCCCCCTGACCCTGGTATCAGCCGCTGACCGTGAAGACGGTCA
>DVZO01000008.1:0-11595 GCA_018237485.1 Sarota myrtea
GTCCCCCCCCCCACCGCCCAAAAGATCCCCGAAGAGCGTGCTCGAACAGAGCTACATCGTCATGGCACGGTTGGCCGACTCACAACTCTTGGACCAAGGCCTGATGGGAGCCATGGCGGCCTATCTTAACGATAGGAGCGCCGCCCTGGAGGCATCAGGCCAGGGTAACATCCCCACTACCTCAGAGGACACAGAGGCCCTAAAGCGCGCTAGAACGGCGCCGCTCATAGTGCCGCCCCCGCCCACCCCAGTTCGCAGGAAGCGTGGGGAAGAGACAGAAGAGGAGCCCGTAGAGGAGGAGGACCCGAAGAGGCTTTGCGTGCCGGCAGAGCCCTCCCCCACATTCATCTCTTTCGCCGCAGCTGCAGCGGCCCCCCCCCACGGAAGCCGCCCTGAGACCCCAAGAGGAAGAGAGAGCGCCGAAGAAGTGTAGATACCCGCCCTTAGTGGTTGAGCACCTCCCTAATTGGGCCACACATTTCAAGGCGCTCAAGAATCTTCTGGGTTTCACCCCGAACGCCCGTCCATTCGGCAGAGGGGTACGCTTTACACCCGCTTCCGAAAAGGAGTATCGCATCGTCCAGAGGTACCTTTCCGACATTGAAAAGTCGGAAGGGGTATCCTGGTTTTGCTACTCATTACCCACTGAACGCAGTGTAAAGGTGGCTATCAGAGGCCTACCAGCTGACACCCCTCCTGAAGATATACAAGGAGAGCTACAAGATATGGGATATGAGCCGGAGTACGTGCGCCCCATCAGGGCCCGCGCCGGAAGGCCTGGATGCATCTTTCTGGCCATTTTGAAAAGGACAGCAAATACCATCCCCGACATTTATGGGGTGTCGGAACTGCTATATATGTCAGGCGTCAAAATCGAAGCATGGAGGGGTAAGAAAGGCCCCGCTCAATGCCACAGATGTCAGCAGTTCCGGCACTCGAGCCATAACTGCCACCGCCCGCAGAAATGCGTCCGTTGTGGCGGAGAACACCCGGCCAGGGATTGTCCCAGGCCGAGAGACGAACCCCCAACTTGTGCAAACTGCGAAGGCCCGCACACTGCAAATAATATTAGCTGCCCTGTATTCCGGCGGGAATACAAGAACAAAAAAGCGGGCACGGTGGCGCTTACGGCACAAGCGCCAACACGCGAAGACCTGCCACGACCAGCCGCAGCAGTGGTCCCCCAAGGGAACACAACGGAGGTCCCTACTCTCACGGCCCAGGCCAACGGACCGACTCCAAGAGGTGCGCCGCTTCGCAGGAAGAGAGGCACACGCGGCGGAGCTAGGCAGAGATCTCGGGAAGCCCAGCAAACGGCCCCCGACGCAGCCCCGAGCGCAAATCAACTACCAGAACTGACAGCAGCTGCAGCCCCTGTACCAGCCCCAGTCCCAGTCCCGAGCACCTCAGCTAGAAGACAGGGTAACAGACAAGCGGTGGGCAGCCAAGAAGCTGTACCCGCGCCCGCAAGAGAGAGACCCAGACCACCCCAAAGGGTTGCGCCCACAGTGTCCCCGGACGAAGGAAGGTTGGCGGTGCTTGAAGAAGCACTGCACATCTTCCAAGATGTGCTGGGGGCACTAAGAGACGGACTGGACCCGGTCCCAGTTATCCTCAGAGGTATGTCAGACCTCCTACAACTTTATGGATAGGAAACCTCTGAGGATCCACTACTGGAATGCCAATGGACTAAGGGGTAAGTCCATTCTCCTTAAGAACCTGATGAGGGAACAGGACGTGGACGTCGCACTAATTAACGAGACGCACCTGGGACCAGCAGATAAAGGCCACTTTCCAAATTACACCAGCTACCGACAGGACGAACACTCTGGGACAACCTGCCTCCGGGGACTGCTAGTCTTGGTGCGTAGGAGGGTTGTTCACCAGCGTATGCCAACCCTGCGCCTGGACTCACTGCAGGCCTTAGGCATAGAACTCTTCGCTGAAGGTCAACCCCTACGCATCTTTAGTATTTACCGCCCTTGCAACACAAGACTAGCAGCCAACGACATAGAAGATATCTTCAGCTCTCCAGTTCCCACCTTGGCTGCCGGCGATTGGAATAGCAAACACGTCGCCTGGAATTCCGCCTCTACCAACACAGCAGGAAGGCGCCTGTTCCACATCGCCGAAAGTCAAGCACTCGCGGTAAGTAGCCCCTCTGCCCCAACTCATTACCCTCATGTCGATACCCAAACTCCAGATGTGATCGACATGGTAGTCCATAGTAACCTCAATCACCGTCTGGAGCAGATAGTTCTTCCTGAGGACATGGGATCGGACCACCTCCCCATCTTAGTGTTGCTACACTCTCCCCCAACTCGTCTCGCCCCTCCCCCCCCACGCAATATCATTGATTGGTCGGGATTCAAAGGCGAACTGGAAGCACAAAGTTCATACCACCAGATTAACACCCCGGACGATGTAAATCAGCTCGCGGAGAGTCTGTCGAACAGCATCCGGAAAGCAGCCGAAAAAGCCTCCAAATCCAAAACAAACACCACACTTCCCCCTCTACCGCCACGCATCAGAGAACTGATAAAGGAAAAGAGGAAAATGAGGCTTCGATGGCAACAAAACCGCTGCCCCGCACAAAAGAACGCCCTAAACAGACTCTCCGAAAAGATCAAAAAGGAACTGACGGACTTGGCCACAGAGTCCTGGGAGAAGAGGATCGAGGAGGCGGACGACGACTGGAGTTCTCTTCACCGTCTATGCCGCCAACTCTCCAACGCCCCCACGCTGGTCCGCCCACTGCTACATCCAGACGGCAACGTCCGCTACCGAGCAGAAGACCGTGCAGAGATCTTCGCACAACACCTACAGCTCCAGTTCAGCCCAAACCCGAGTACCGACCAATCAACGGAAGACGAAATCAAATCTCATCTCCAGGATTATTTCGCACCTAACATCACAGCAGAGGAACACCCCGCTGTCTTCTCTCCATCCCAGGTCCTCAAGGTCATCAAAGCCTCCAAACCCCGCAAAGCCCCAGGAGCTGATGGGATCACAAACAAAATGCTCCGCCACCTCCCATTAAACACTATAGCTGCTCTCGCCCATCTTTTCACTGGCATCCTACGCACCGGCACTTTCCCCACAGCCTGGAAAACCGGCCTTGTCATAATGCTGCCCAAACAGGGGAAGAACATCCTGGACCCCAACAGCTACAGGCCCATTACCCTGCTGCCCTCCATATCGAAAATCTTCGAAAAACTCCTACTCCAACAGATGGCCCCATACACCCTGCCTCGCCCCGAGCAGTTCGGTTTCCGGGCCGAGCATAGCACTACGCTGCAGCTCGCGCGTCTCATGCACACCCTGACCTCTGCCCTCAATAAGAGGGAACGGGCAGTGGTCGTCCTTCTCGATATGGAGAAGGCCTTCGACAGGGTATGGCACCAGGGCCTCATACATAAACTCAGCCTTACTGAAACCCCTCGCCGATTGGTCAAAACCATCAGCTCTTTCCTCCAAGACCGCCGATTCAAGGTCAGAGTCGACAACAAGATTTCCGCCGAATACCCCATTACAGCAGGTGTCCCACAGGGCAGCTGTCTCTCACCTCTCTTATACTCAGTCTACACAGATGACATCCCGGTGGGAGATGGCTGCTCTCTGTACCTCTATGCAGACGACGCCGCATACTCATCGGTGTCCATGAGCCCTGTACACGCGATCGGGAAACTACAGGCGACTCTGGACCTCCTCCCCAAATGGCTCGAAAAATGGCGAATGGCAGTGAACGTCAAGAAGACGCAGGCCCTGAGGCCCAGACGGACCAGGCGTCTGAAGAGCTCACTGCCACTACTCCAACTCCTCAACCAACCCATCCCGTGGTCCCGGGAAGTTAAATACCTCGGGGTCACCCTAGATATACGCCTGGCCATGAAAACCCACGCCACAAATGCAATCCGGAGTGCAAAGGTAGCCATGATGGCGCTACAACCGGTTCTCACGTCGCAGAAGCTACCAATCAGGACCAAGCTGGGCATCTACAAAACCTACGTGCGGCCCCGCCTTACCTACGCGGCTCCAATTTGGCTGAACCTACTCTCCCAAAGCCAAAGAACTAGAATCCAACAAACGCAGAACGCCGCACTTAGAAAACTTGTAGGTGCCCCTCGCTACGTGAGGAACGACGTGATTCTCCGCGATCTCAAAATTCAATCCATCGAAGACTTCACCCAGAGCATGGCGAAGAAGATGTTTACAAGGACGGACTCCTCATCCCTGGAACACATCAAAACCATTGCTCCATGGCATGCCCGGCCTCCGGATATCAAGCCATATCCACGCGACGCATCTAAAGGTCGCATAGAAAACCCCACAACCCCTACTACCTAAAGCTTCCCCCCCCCCACTCAAATTCCTACACCCCATAAAATCACGTCGGTCGCTGATCGTCTCTGCTGGGCCTCCCCCAAGGGTCTCACCCGGTAGGACTTGATCGCCCGACGTGATATCCTACCTTTCCATCTTTAGATAACCAGGACCCCAAGGTCAACCCGAAGACCTGGCCGTGTTTACGGCCAGCGGTAATCAACCAGGGTCAGGGGGCTAACGCCCCGAAACCCTCTTCCTCGCTCCCTTAGGAGCGAAGAGAATACTACGGTCGTTAAATAAATGTCATTCAATCGTTGGCTGCTGAATTTCACTCATCTCTCTTCCTCACAACGCAACAGTAGACTGCCACCTTGGAGCCTACAGTGTAATACACAACATCCGCTATATTCATGTAAAAAGTTTTTGGATTTAAGTATTCAAAATAGACGTAAATTTGTAAACGAAAAACATCTTTGTATTAACTGTATGCGTCCTGCTCACACTCATACGGTCGACGCTTGTATTTTTGGTCCGTGTAGAAAATGTGATCAAAAACATAACTCGTTAATATGCGACAATACGATTAAATCAAATGAAAGTAGTACGTCCGCAGTCACATTAGCATCGCACGCCCATCATAAACGCACGACAATGGGTGAGATGCCATCTGTCTACACACACAACGAAAATAATTATCATTATAGATCAATGTTGTTATCCACGGCGATAGTAGAATTAAGTAGCCAGTCAGGAGAGTACCTGCAAGCGCGCGCGGTCCTTGACAGTGGTAGCGAGCGATCATTTATTACGCAATCGTTATGTGATAAGTTAAAACCAAAAATTGTACAGTCCACTATAGAAGTTCGTGGTGTAGGAAGTTCCATTACACAGTGCACGCAATCATGTTTCATAGAACTTAAATCACGCGTAAGTAGCTACACAACACGTATTCAATGTTTAGTTTTGCCTAAAATAACGTCTAACTTACCTATAACAAGTTTGTGCGTCGATAACTTTAAAATTCCGGATAATATTGTACTCGCAGATCCTACGTTTTATAATTGTCAACCAATAGACATGTTAATCGGCGCTGATTTGTTTTGGGAGTTAATTAAAGACGGTAAAATGCGCCTTACAAATGGACCGTTTATCCAAAATACGCAACTTGGTTGGATAGTCTCAGGTTCAATACCAATTATCACAAATAACCAACTAAAACATGTAAACTGTAATATTTCGCAATCCATTGACAGTGATGTATGTTCATTAGATACGTTATTCCGCAAATTTTGGGAAATTGAGGAATTGCCCAACAATATAAACGATTTAGGCAGTGATGAGGAGCGCGCATGCGAGGATTATTTTATGAAAACAACTACACGGGATCCCGACGGAAGGTTCATTGTTCGATTCCCACTCAAGCAGTCACCAACTGCCTTAGGTGAAACTCGCTTACAAGCCGAACGTCGGTTTTATGCGTTAGAAAGACGATTAGAATGTAATCCTGACTTTAAAAAACTTTATTCTGAGTTTATGCACGAGTATATTAATCTAGAGCATATGAGTATAGTAAACACGTATAGCACACCACATTATTTTATACCCCATTTAGGGATCTATCGGGAACACGCCACCACTACCAAAATGAGGGTCGTATATGATGCTGGTCAAAAATCGACGTCTGGTTTGTCACTCAATGACTTGCAGATGGTAGGCACAGCCATACAGGGCGACTTAGTTGCAATTTTACTCAGATTTCGTGAAAATAGGTATGTAGCTTGTGCCGATATTACAAAATTTTATAGACAAATAAACATAGATAAAGATGAACGTGACCTTCAGCTAATACTGTGGCGTGATAATCCTAACGAAAATTTAAGGGTATATCAATTAAATACCGTCACGTATGGCACAGCTTCAGCACCGTTCTTAAGCTGTAGGTGTTTAAAAGAACTAGGTGACCAATGTGAGGTTCCGTACGTAAAGGAAAATATTAATAATAATTTTTACGTTGATGATCTGATCTGTGGTGCCAACAGTATTTCGGAATTAAATCAAATTTGCGAAGGTATTGATCAGGTTTTAAAGTCAGGATGTTTAATGTTACGAAAATGGGTTTTTAATTATGACCGCGTGAACCCTAACAATGACGCATACAATGTAACTAAAGAACTTGCGCTCGGCGAAAACGTTCAAAGTAAAACGCTAGGTATCGGGTGGAATAATAACTCGGATGAACTAATGTTTTATTCGCAAATTCAAAATAATTACGAAAACACAGTAGTAACGAAACGTTGTATTGTATCTAGTGCATCGCAAATTTACGATCCACTAGGCCTTTTAAGTCCAGTAATTACTATAGCAAAAAATTTAATACAAAAGTGTTGGCTATTAAAACTTAACTGGGACGACCCGGTTCCGTGTGACGTCACGCTCGCTTGGAATCGGTTCATAAGTGATCTAATGTCGCTAAATAACTTACGTGTTCCACGTTATACGATGTGCATTGATCCTCTATGTATTGAGTTACATATATTCACGGATGCGAGCCAAATCGCGTATGGGGCTTGCGCTTATGTTCGAACGATTGATAGTAGTGAGTTAGTTACGGTCCGCCTGTTGTGTTCTAAAGGTAAAGTGTGTCCTACTAAGCCTACTACCATGCCTAGGCTAGAATTGTATGGAGCGTTATTAGGCGCTAAACTCTACGAAAAAATTAAAAAATCGTTGCGCTCACAGTTTCATAGAATAGTGTTTTGGACGGATTCGACTATTGTGCTAGGATGGTTATGTATGCCAACTAATTTATTAAAGCCATACGTTCAGAATAGAACATCAGAAATTCAAAGCCTGACAAAAGACTGTCCCTGGCGTCATGTGCCGGGAAAACAAAACCCAGCTGATTTGGTGTCGCGAGGTCAAAAATTAAACGCGCTCAGTACCTCATCATTATGGTGGGAAGGTCCAAGTTTTTTACATGACATAAAATTTGAATTACCAAACATTAAATACACTAGTGACAATTTACCTGAAATCAAATCGACTACAACGTGTAACGTAGTTAATGAAAATAGCGACATTAACTTGTTTCCGTTTTATAGATTTAGTAAGTATATACGATTACAACGCACTGCTGCCTATGTACTACGATTCATTTATAACTCGCGCAATAAAAACCAAAGAAGAACAGGGTTGCTATCACGGGATGAAATTAATCAATCGGAATTAATATTAGCTAAATTAAGTCAGCAAGAATCGTTTCCCGAGATATATACATCATTTTTACTAAAGAAACCAATGAAGTTAAACACTCAGTTATCAAAATTGAATTTATTTTTTGACGATAATCACCATGTACTACGGGTTGGGGGACGTATTCAAAATTCATTAGATTTTTCTTTTAGTAAACGCCATCCTATTTTATTAAACTCTAAACATCATTTTACATTATTATTATTCGAACACGAGCATCAACGTCTGATGCATGGCGCACCACAGCTTCTATTGTATACAATTAGGGAGTCGTGGTGGCCTATCGGTGCTCGAAATCTTGCAAAAAAGATAATTTTTAGGTGTGTCAAGTGTGCTCGATTTCGCAATACTGCCATTAAACCTATAATGGGGAATCTCCCCGAAGAGCGGCTAATTCCTGGGTTTCCATTTCTACGCTGCGGCGTAGATAATGCAGGGCCACTGTTCATTTTAAACCGTAAAGGCAGGGGAGCGAGACTACTAAAGGCGTATGTATGTCTGTTTGTCTGTTTTGCTTCACGCGCTATACACCTGGAACTTGTTAGTGACCTTTCATCAGACGCTTACCTATTGGCACTAAAAAGATTTATTTCACGTCGTGGGAAACCTATGGAAATTTATTCCGATAATGGCAGAAATTTCGTAGGAGTGAAAAACGAATTCGCACATTTTTTAAAAAATTGTTCAGATGATATAAAAATTTACGCTACTTCACAGAATATAACTTTTAAGATGATCCCTTCTTATGCTAGCCATTTTGGGGGTTTGTGGGAGTCGGGGGTGCGAAGTTGTAAGTACCACTTAAAGCGTGTGGTGGGCAATGCGCATTTGACATTTGAGGAGCTTAGTACAGTACTCACACAAGTCAAAGCTGTCCTAAACTCCCGCCCATTAAGTCCTATGTCAACAGATCCGCACGATTTCCTGCCTCTCACTCCAGCTCATTTTCTGGTTGGTCGACCTCTAACTGCACCTGTACCAGCTGACCTGCAAGAAGTTTCTGTCAGCCGACTCACCAGATACCAGAGGGTGGAGCAAATCCGGCAGCATTTTTGGACGCGCTGGGCCAAAGAATACGTATCCGAGTTGCAGACCAGAAGCAAATGGCATCAGCACAGAGGTGATATTGAACAAAATACTATGGTCCTCATAAAAGACGACAACTTGCCACCATTGAGATGGAGCTTAGGGAGAGTGGTAAAGACTTATCCTGGTAAGGACGGAGTATCCCGCGTCGCAGACATACGCAAAGCTGACGGCATAGTTAGACGGGCATTTTCGAAAATTTGTCCACTTCCCTTAAATGATAATTGATGAATGCAGCATAAAATTTATAGCAGTTCTACCGCGAGCCTTCATGATTGGTCAACAGTTGGAACCTGCTACTTCCAAGGCCGGGAGCATGTACAAGCGCATCAAGCTGCAATAACCAAACATTACCTACCAAATAAAATAATAGACTTCGCCAGCCAATGGGAGGGGAGAGGGCGAACATTCGATTGAAGCGGACGAGACGAAGAAGCGAAAAAGGACAGAGGGCACACGCGCATTTTGTGTTATACGGGCAACAACGTTAAAACTAAAATTGTAAAAAGTATAGCTACCTAATTAATAAAAGATTGAAAGTAACGCATATCAATTATAACTGCCACTTCAAGTCACAACATAAATTGTGGTCCATTCGAAGCCGGATCCAGTCGCAAATTGGAACAAAGGAAAGAATTTGAGAGACGCATTGGCAGTTCAAAAACAAAAAATACGTGGCAGAAGTTGCTTGCCTTGCAAAACACCTGCGCGCTTCACGGTGATATTCATACGCTTCGCATAACAGTGAGTACTTTTACTTGTTCTCAAAATGGCTACCGAAAAATCTTTAGAATCTAATATGAAAGATTTACGTAGTAAACGTAGGTCATTAAATGGCCGATTAACTATTTTTGGAAAATATGTGAATTCGTTTAAGGGGGTTCAGCTTAATGATCATCAACGATCAGAAATAAAATTGCGTATTCAAGCGTCACAAAATTTACTAAATGATTTCAACGTAGTACAATCAAACATCGAATATTTATGTACAGAAACGGATATAGATACACAGTTAGAATCACGAGAGAACTTCGAGAAAGAATACTATAGTGTCATTGCTCGGGCTGAATGTTTAATAACGTGTGATGAAGGGTCAAAATTATCACTATCAAATCAAAGTGGGATTAAACTACCGACTATTTCTATTCCCTGCTTTGACGGTGTATATGAACATTGGTTAGAATTTCGCGACACATTCTTATCATTAGTGCATAACTGCGAAACAATCACACCGATTCAAAAATTCTATTATCTGAAATCATCACTGCAGGGAAACGCAAAATCGGTGATAGATGCTCCGGAATTTTCTAGTAATAATTACCTAGTCGCATGGGAGCTACTAATGAACCGATATGATAACACAAAATTATTAGTACACAATCACATAAAGTCAATTTTTTCTATTCAATCTGTACACAAAGAATCGCCGGTGCAAATACGTAGGTTGATTGATACCATTTTAAAAAATATAAGAGCATTAAAACTTTTAAATGAGCCAGTGGAGCATTGGGATTCTCTAATTATTTATATCATTGTTACCAAACCAGACTCCGTCACTGAGCGTGAGTGGGAACAATATAAATGTACAGTATTACAAAACAAAGTAAAATCAAGTTTAAAATTAGATGACATATTACAATTTCTAAAGGAAAGGGCTGATATTTTAGAAACATTAATGGTATCACACAATAAATCCGGCACAACATATTATGCTGCCGATAGTAAGAAACAGCCCCCAAAGGTACATCATTGTAACATCGCTATGAATAAATACGAAAATACAAATAATAAAAATTCGCGCAATACTAAATACTGTATAATGTGTTATATGGGATCCACATCGCCCGCGGCTCTCCATATCGGTATTGCTCCATTACTACAACCTGTGCTGCCCCCTGACGGAATTTAGCCAGAAACAGTACGCCGCGCCCCGAACTTATTCGACGGCCAATCGTAGGCATTCGGGCGCGGCTCTCTGTACGGTATTTCTCCGTCCCTACATCCTGTGGCGCCATCTAGTTTATATTTGCTGTATCAGTGCTTGGAGTTGAATTGTATATATACCAGATGATTTTTGTAAATAAATGTGGGAGAGCCTTTGGAAGCAGCAGGTGTTTTTAGAAATACCCTCGCTCGGCCCGAAAAGTGTTTTCTGATTACCCTTCACTTTCATAAGAAAGTGAAGGGGAAATCTACCCTCAGGAGGGGATCACCCAGCCAACGGAAGGCCCGGCGGTCGTCATCGGACTGCCGCCGTATCGGGCGCAAGGCTTCCAAAAGCTGGAGGCGAACCCCTCGCTGAAAGACAATTCAGTGCAGTGATAGTGAAAGTGAAAATGGATAAAGACCAAAGTGAGAGTTCAGTGCCGAGGCTGTGCACCAAGGTGCGCCCTGACAACCCAAGGTCCCCGAGCCCTCCACAGGACCCGCAGGACACGAGACCCCGAACGCGCTCCGATTCCGACATCGTGAGCATCTCGGAATGGGAAACCGTCCCAGCGCGGAAATCGCGCATCCCCGCGGCTAAGATGCCGCCACCGAAGCCGGTCCCAAAGCGGACCCTAGTAGCCCCTGGCCCCTCAAAGCCGATGCTACACAAGCCGCCATCACCCAAGCCTGGGCCCACTAAACCGCCCCCAGAGGCGGCACAATCTAGACCACCCTCCACAAAGGCGGCCCAGACTGGAACGACCTCCTCGGAAGCGGCCCAAGTCAGAACCGACTCACCACCACTCTGCGGCACCCCGGCCACCCCGATGGCCCCTCGCGACCCGCGTATACGTCGCCGCTCGCTAACTCGCCGCGCGTTCCGCGACCGGACCATCTCCGGACCGCGCAGTGCTCAAAGCTCGCCCGCGCGCAGCGAGTCTCCCGCGCGCGCGAACGTCTTACCCGCCGGCCCCCCCCCCCCCCCCCCCCCCAAACCCCCCC
>DVZO01000009.1:0-11342 GCA_018237485.1 Sarota myrtea
CCAGAAGCAGTCGAAGGTTTTAGCCTACAATCTCCACGCTGGCCAGACGGAATGGAGAGGCCCAATGAGGTGTTACTTAGTTGAATCCTGCCTTGTACGACACCCGAGGGATGATAAGGGATGGAGAAAATTGTATTGCTCTCTCCTGTCACCACGCGGTGGACATTTATAGTTTATCATCATTATTTTATTCCAGAAACCAATTTCCGACCCTAAAAACACGGTCTGACCCGCCGTCCATACCGGCGTGGCAGCGACAGGCTGAAGGCGGGCCTTCCACTGAGTCGGGAGAGGAGAAGAAGAAGAGCCACAGGAGTCGCAGCCAGAGGTCAGAGTCCGGCGGCTCCAACTCCAGCGAAGGGGAACAGGCCACTAAAAATAGCGACAGCAGTCTGGAGATCATGTAAGTAGCTAAAAGCACAGAGGCCACGGATTAGTGGACAATGGGGAGGGAATCTGCATTTAGCGGAATTGAGGAGGAACCTATATTTTGACCGCCTTGTTGGGGGAGTAGTTGGCATAACCTGCGCGTAACGACGCCAATATATATTTTGGTATCTATACGTATTTTAATACATGTATAAATACCGTTGTCTAACACCCATATCACAAGCAAATTATTTCTTTAATTCGGGGTTAGAATTTAGATCAACACGTGTAATTTATCCAGTGATATTTATATATTTGGTAAATTAAAAGAGAATCTACGTTGTGAGAATATAGAGGGATTCTATATTTTGGGGAAATGAAGGGAAATATTTACAAAATGAAACAATGTTTCCAGGGATAGGTTTTTTTTTTTTTAAATTTATTATGGACTTAGTCACTGTGTGACTATATCGTCCTGTAATATACTACATAACATTAATACATGATATAATACAATACAATAATTATATAATCAGTTTAGATTTACTGATTCCATAAATAAGAGCGTCATGTTATTAATTCAGTTAAGGTATCCATTTTAAAAATAAAATCAACGCTTTTTATTCAGTTCAATTTGTTTATTAAAAAATATTAATATCATTTTCTATACACCACTTTTTAAGACAACATACATTTTTATAAGAACATATATTACTATGATAAATACAGCTTTGAATATCTGTTGTTATAAAATATTTTTTATGAAGGGTTTCTAAACTAGGACAATAAAGATCTTCCAAATTATAAACATTATTATTAGTTTCTAGTATTTCTTTTAACCATACCACTTTTTCTAAACCTTTAGTATAAATAAATTTATTTTTTAAGAAATCAGTTATTAAAGACTTATAATTAAAGTAAGAAATAAAGCCTTCATTCCATAAAATTCCCCTGTTCCTTTCTATCCAAGACACTTGTACACGTTCCTTTTTGGTGAGGTTATAGAATGGATATGGTGGTTTTATCAAAAACACAAGACTATTATTTTTACCTAAAATAGCTATTTCCTTTGCTATAAATTTATTGTTCTCATCCTTAAACCCTTGTACACCTACGATGAAGTTCATGATAACTTTCGAACAATGTTACTTAAAGGCTTATACTCAAAAAGACGATCGTTTATTATCAAACAGTAAGCTGTTGTATTATCAGGTATGGTTTCAGAACACTCGATTTCTAATCGCACATCAACCGGTCCAGTTTTCAAAGTGTCATTTTGTCTTGAACAATCGACTACTAATAGAGGAGCCTTTTCTTTGAATGTATGTAAATCAAGCAAGGGATCGATGCCAGAACCGTAATAAGACTGACGAAAATTAGCATACATTTCATATAATATACTGTATTTACCTTCGTCAAATTTCAGATTTAGTGAGTCATACGGAAAATACTGTGAGTTTAAAAACAATTTAATATTAGTTACTTTACAATGATCAAATTTAGATGAACTTTTGACCTTATTTACCTTTCTATCTGTTTGGAAGCCAAATATAACAAATCTTGGTTTTTCTAATTGAGAAGCTGTTTTAATAGACCATGAATGTTTTGTTGTTCTAGGTAATAATGGATATTCATATAAATCCCAATTTCTAAACGCTATATGTACAGGGCGATCTTTTTCTAAATGTTTAAGAAGCGAAAGTTTGTCTCGATCAGAAACTTTTACATGTGGGACCCGCCATTGAATTTTTTGTATATCTAGTTGAATATCATCATTTTTATCTATAATTACACTATTTAATGCAGACCTACTTCTATTTAATATTAATTCATGTTTGCAGTTAATAATAATTTTATTATAATCCTCTGCAAACCCTAGTATTTTATTTAAAGGAATAATAACATTGAAATGTTCATATTTATGTCTGGTACCATTTATGTTCCAACCCCAAACTTCAGCAACTTTACTTTCGCCTGCATTCATTGAAATGTAAGACTTTATAGCCGTCGTTATTCCAGCATTTTTAATACGGTCTATTTCAACACCATTCAATTCGTATCTGATATCTTGAAATAGAAAAAGAATGGGGTTGTTGCTGAACTCAACATCTTTCTTTACTGGCTTTCCTAATGCATCTTTACTGATCACATGTACATAACCTTCAATGTATATTGAGCTAGCTGATGGTAGTACATATATATCCTGCTGATGAATTGGTATCCTGATCTCATCATTATCTTTAAAGCTGTTATTATAAGGATTGTAGCTATGAATTTCATAGCTTTCAATAGAATTGTCGTGTTGAGGTAAATCCGAAATCTCAAGCATTTTTATACTTTAAATCCGAGAGCAAGAAGAATTTTTTTATTATTTTTTTTTATTTTTTTTGTAGCACTTAAACGTCTTCTTTCTTTCAAAAAAGTGCGTGAAATAGATGATATTCTTTTATGAACCGGCTTTTTATTGAAAATAATCATTATTACGTTAACTAACACACTTGTCTACTTTCTTGCTTCAAGCCAAACAATGTTTGAGAATAATTTTAAATATCTTTTCTTTTATACTACACAAAATCTTGCCTGATTAAAAAAATAAAAATATTAATTTAAAAATATTTTAAATAAGACTTGATTACATAAATGTTTCTTTATTGTTTATCCAAAACAATTTAAGAAATTTTAAACATAAGTGCCCGCAATTATATGAATGATTTTGCTGAAAATTATCATAATTGTATCGAATATTTTGCCCCATATATTTTATGAATTCTCTGGGTGGTTTTAAATTACCGTAACTGTCAAAGTATTCAACATAATTATTTATTTTTCCATAGGCTACCCAATGAGTACCAGCATTTTGAGAGGAATCTAGATTGATAACACCACATTCGAGAGGTAGTGGTTTTTTTGGTAATTCGTCTCTCATAAATACACCTCGAAAAAAAGGAATATCTTTCGAATAACGTATTATATCAAAATTGGTTAAAGCTCTTTTGGGTAGCCGGCAGCTTAGTTTTTTTTTCATTGAAACGAAAATACCTAAACCATCTTTATAAGGTTTGAGATGCAGACCTTTTCCAATAGAACATGCTCCTATTTGCTTATTATGTCTTTTTAGTTCTTCGAATCGCTTTTTTGCTGCTTTAAATCCATTAACAGCCTTTTTGATTCCAGCTACACCACCAACCAAATTGCCTGCTGCAGACAATCCAGCAAGTATAGGTATAAGAGGGAGAAACCCTCCAGTTTTAGGTACAGGTATAACTCGCGGTATTTTAACAGGCAAATCGGATGCTATTTCTCGAGCTGTCTCGTACGCTAGTTCCATTAACATTTTTTTACATTTGGGTTTAATGTTTTTGATATGTTTTTTAGTATGTGAAACAATGTTTTTAAAAGTCTTTCTTAAACCGGTTCCTGAAGATCTTTTAATATTTTTTTTTATGTGCACAGACATTTTGGTTTTATTATCATTATTTAAAACCACTCGTTTTTGAGTCATTGCGTTTTATCTCAAATTTACACTTAATAGACTGTATAGTATCAAGAACTAAATGCAAATGACTATAGTTTCTAAATTAACTCATTTAAATAGAATTGAGTGTTAGTTATACTGCACACGTTTACAAAATATTAAACTTGTCTATCCAGCTACACTCACTCGTTGGTAGCCCTAACCATTTAACAAATACTTTATTTCCTTTCCTTTTCAAAACCTTTTCAACGAGAAATATGTTTGGATATTTAGTTTTTTGGATTTCTTGCGCATAAAATGCTCCTAAAATAGGTTGCCCATGACTGTCTTCTAATAAATAAGTTGTAGGATTTGTATTTTGCACTCGGGTGATCTTAAAAATTTCTGTGGACCAGTTAGAGGTATACCCTTTTTCAAAACATCCTTTATATTTACTAATTCTCACAAAATCACCAACTTTAAATTTTTTATACACTTTTTCTTTTAATTGGGATATGTTCTTGTATTTTTGAATTAAGGTTTTTTTATTAATATTGTTAATCGATGCAGGTGACTGACCAATCGTTCTGTGATATGTGTTATTGTATTCCCGCACTTTATTATCAAGTGTGCCATCAATCCATTTATAATTACCTTTTAAACTGAATTCTTTGTAAAGTTTATTTTTTAATGTTCTTATTAATCTTTCTACAATTGCAGCTTTTTTAGTAGAATACGTGGAGTAGTGATTAATATTATGCTTATTGGTAATGATTTTTAACATGTTATTATAAAATTCTTTACCTAAATCTGTTTGTAAATTTTTTGGGACACGACCTTTTTTTAAAATATTTTGAAACGCTTTAGATACATTTTCTTTATTTTTTTGTTTTAGTGGAATAGCCCATGCATATTTTGAAAACCCATCAATAATAACCAAAATATATTTATAACCAGAATTTACTTTTGATATTGCTTGCATGTCCATCAAATCTGCTTGCCAAAGATCATCTATATCTTTTAATATAATATTTCTTCGAGGAAAATTTACTCTAGCATTTTTATGAATTTCATTTACGACGTCCACTTTGCTCATAATGCCTATTTATTTTTTTATCAAGCTCATTAATTTCAATACTTTTTTCAATTTTTTGTATTCGATTCGTTAAAGTTATGATAGATTTATTAATAATTGATATTTCTTTTAAAAAATTATGCATAAATGTGTTTGCAGTGTTATTCGAATCGGGCGTTTTCACAGTATACAGAGTTGTAATATCAACATTGTTATTCATTAATTTTCCCAAACCGGCATTCATGTTCAACGTATTTTTCTTTACTAACATTAAAAGCATGACTAAAGGGTTTTTATTCTTTAATAATACCTGCTTCTCGTAATTCTTCAATGAGCGATACAATTTCATTGTCATGATTACTGTTACCAGCACTTTTAGATGCTATTAATAATTTTAGTCTCTCAATCAGCTCATTGGGGTCATCCCAATATATGTAATCTGTGTTATTTTTATAAGATTTCATTATTGGCAGATATCCCCCAATTTTTTCATTACTGTTTTGTTTATCATTTTGACTAAATAGTGGCTTAATAATTTGTCGATATTTCAATCCTTTATCACCTTTTAATTGTCCACTAGGATGAAAGTCTCGTTTATGGGCGTTTGTACTATTAAGCATATCTTTGTAGTCAATTTTGTCATTTTCAGTTACGAGCCGAAGGTTAGGTTTATTACAAATCAAAAGTTCTCTTAGACCGGGCGTTAAATTGTAATTCTTATTTTTAATTGTAACTACATATGATTTTTCTCGGTCGGAATTACCCTTCATCAACGAAAAACCCACTAAGCAGTCTCCCATCATGAGTTTTTTATTTTCACTACGTATACCAAATGGTACATTAATTTTATCATAGATATCAATGACATCTTCTTTCTTAAGAGATAGCAATGTTTCATCATTATTTCTTTCAGGGGAGTTTACTTCATCATCACTGTAGTCATAGTATTCTGAATCTTCATTAGAACTTGTTTTTGTTGAGTTAATTGTGTCAAATAAGTCATAATTGCTTGCATTTTTATTGAAAGCAGGACTATCTTTTTCACTTAAAGTAGCCAATGTTTGCAAGGGATCGGTAATTGGTTTAAATACCTTTTTGAATTTTAGATGCGAAGCATCTTCTTCATTTTTTATCATTTTTATTTTATTTTTTATACTTTCCACTGATTTAATTAATTGTTCTTTAATATTTTTTTCAGTCATGTTTTCCTTTACACCAAAAAATCCGACTGCCGTTTACAAATACTCACTTAAAAGTAGCGTATTTTAAGCTTATTATGTTAATATAATCAGACATTATAAATATATAAATACATCAAAACCTTGTCTATATCTTCCTTTATCTATAGCACAATCTTTGTTTATTAGTAAGAAGTTAAATGTATCTCGCCATATGATAGAACAAAGTTGTTTAAATATAGGCCACTCCATATCCGTATTTACATGCTCATTGTAAATATGTTTTAAATTAGTATCATCCTGTTTAAAAATAATCAGAAGATTAACATTATCTCTCAATAGTTGCTTAGGTATTTTAGAATAAGTTTGGGACAAATAAAAACAATCTATTTGTCGATGTCTTCCCATAGCAAAGTAATTTCGAATGTTTATTTGATTTTCACATGCAACATCATCAAAAATCATAATAGAATTTTGTAATGCCTCATTGGGGTGAAGAACTTCCTTGTTATTATTATAAATAAACAACTTAACTTCTGGAATTCTCTTTATAACTTGACTTAAAAAGCAATACTTTGGTTGGAAAGCTGTCTTCGAATATAAAAAAATATGTTTAAATTTAAGACCATTTTCATGTAATAATAAATTTAGCATGACATTAGTTTTACCACAGTTGGATGGCCCACATATTATACAACGGATAGTATTAGGTAAAAGTATACTATGTTTTACTGTTTCTCTGAAATTTTCTAATTTTATATTATTTATCTTAAAAGTTTGATTTTGCTTAATGAACTTCATCATGGAATGTATATCAGCTATTCGACCATGTTTACTTATGACCGACAATATTCATTGTTCGTCTTTATATCACAATCTGAATTATTTTATGAACTTTTGCGGGAAATGACTTAGTTATAACTACTAGAGATCGTCTGGTGGTTGAAATTCGACCATTTTAAAAACTCTTAGGCAACAATAAAAACTTTTACTTTGGGAGGGAAGTTATTTGTTCAATGTGTTGTCACATTTGTTTACTTATTTATCTAATTATCATTGAGAATATCTTTCTACTTTGGAATAAAATGAAATGCTTTCATTATATGATACATTTATTGTATTTAATCATTTATAGGTCTGAACGTACATTATCACACATAATCATACTTACTTTAAAAATAATAACTAAAATAAACGTAATATAGAACAACTTACAATAATATAACATAACACTTAAATAATAAAATATATTTTAAAACAAAATATGAACATAGTAATGAACATTGGTTACAGCATTGCTTCGCAATATCCCCAAGGCAAAGTGTGAATTTGATCTGAAAGTATTTGAACTTTGTCATCGCTTCTATTTAATACTTGCTTAGTAATTTGTTGTGAGTACAATATATGTTTAATCGATTTTATAATATTCATTTTCAGTGATTGACTTTTATCTAATAACAAAGAGTCATTGTAATTACTTAATTTTAAATGTTTAGTTACATGCTTAGACATACCTTTCGCTTTTTTAATCTGTGTATTCAAACTATTAATACAATACAATTTTGCTCTTAAGCCCGTAAATTCAGTAATTACATCCCTTCCCATTTCATCTTTAAATAGGCCGGCAATTTTAGGGTTTTTTTAGGTATGCTATATTGATTATCCATTGAAAAATTACTAGTGTCAAAAAATGTAATATTATCGTACATGTCTTGATAAAAGTCTTCTGTATGAATTAGGTAAAGCAGACTATCGGTATCCGTATAACATAATTCAACTTTGTCTCTATATTTCTTTTTTATAATATCATAATGAAACTGATATAGGTGTTGTTTGGCATATTCTAAAACTGTAAATCCTATGTAAATTGGTCGATCCAATATTATCTTATCACGGTATAATTGAATAGCTACAAAATCCTCTGCAAATATTGACAAGTTTTTAAAGTTGGGCTTCGAAATCAACTTACGTGCACAAAGTTTTTTATTCGTGAAATTTTGGTTGTCATTCCATTTAGTTACTAGTTTTATATCTACCTGTTTCCTTCTATTTTCTATAGTTTTACCAAATATTGCATTATTTAGAAGTTTAAAAAAATCTTTTTCAAAAGAAGTTTTAGATGCTTTACGTAGATTGGTATTAAGGTCTATATATTTCTTCAAAAAGTCATTTTGTTTAAACATAAGTATTCTATGATTTTTTTTTAAAAGTAGACCGTTTTTGATGCATTGTTTTAAATGTACGTAATGAATAATATAATTTAATTTATCATATAGATTGGCAATCAGCTTAACTGATTTACCTCCTGGAGGTACAAATTTTTCTGCAGCAAATGGTAAATCTTTATGTTGATCATGTATACAATCCGGGTAAAGTAAATCCACTTCTAAAATAAAACCATACAAATTGTCGTCAGATACATGCATTAAATTAAAGTTGTCAATTTCACTCTGAGTTAAAAATCTAAAATCTGACATAGGTAACTTTTTAGTCATTGCATACCCATAAAGATTATTACAATCCAGATATATTAAATAGCTCGAGGGTTTTAGGTCATCATAATGAGGTAAATACTTATTATTTGCTTCAGCGTGACGGAGGAAACATTGTGCTAAGCCTCCTCGTATACCATTTTCAATAAATGAGTATATTTCTAAGTTACTGATGAGCTCTAATTTAACATTAGTGTACAGAAGCATGGCGTCCCAGCTCAAGCTAGGTGAAGTCACATAATGAGCAGGATCGAGTTTGTAAAAATTTAAACTTGTTTCTCTAAATTTTTCAAAAATGTCGCAAAGCAACAAAACGTCACATTTCAAATACAAATCACTATACTCGCCAAGCGTTTCTATTTTAAAACTGCTCCAAATATTTCGAGCATGAACATACTCGTCATTTGTTAGAGTTTGCATTGTCAAACTATTGTAAAAACTGGCTTTTGAAGGTAATTTTTTCTCATTAAATTTCGACCAGTCATCCATATAATCATATGGATAAATGCCTTTCTTTCGTAACAAGTCAAATTTACTTTTATCAGGAAACTCCCTCGACAAATTAGTAAAATCTTTTTCTGTTAAACTTTTACTTAGAGAATCTAAGCTCGAGCTAAGAAAATGAAAAGAATCAATAAATTTTATCTGTATCGAACGTGTACCTTTTTTTGTCTTAATAAACTTAGTTATTGCGAGATATTTTTCTTTAGTTTTGGGTATTATTTGAATAGATCCTTCATGTTTAGCCAACTCTCTAATAAATATATGAGAGTCATAGCCACTAAGATTATGGAATACCACTGGTATAAATGGACATACTTTGTATTTCAAATTACAATGTGAGTGTGCTGCGCCTCTATATTCAGAAGTAATATGATCATGATCATAAACCTTATCATTAGACAATAATTTATTGCATATATGACATATTGTTGCATTTTGATGTTCTAGTTTCTGATTGTGAGTTAAAGGTTTCATTGGTAAATGAGCAGACAAATATTTATTAATTCGCTTAACGTCTTTAATCAAGCGTTTAATAAAGACTTCGACACAATCTATACCTCTATACGTGACAAACTTATTAAGTTTCTTATCGTGGGAACAACATATGTAATATGCAAAACTTGACGGCAAGTGCCTTTTTAATGTCGTAGTGTTTGTAGAATTGTTTTCATTGCAATTTAATAACAAACTCTCAAAATCAGCATAAATAATAAAATTAATTTTAAGTTTTCTTTCATAGTGTTTAAATTTCAGTATAGTATGTTTTTCTGGTAGTATAGTCAGTATTTTGGAACAAGCATGAGAGACATATTTATTTTTATTTGTGAAAAATTGTAAACATGATTCACATAAGAAAACTTTACCGTGATGACGTGTAACTTGACGACGCACTAATCTTTTGAGATTTTTTATTAAACAGTAATGGCCTTTACCTTTACATTCAATGTATAATAAATTTACATGATTCTCTTTTTTCTTCTTTGTCATATATAACGGTCCCGTAACAATACATTTATTGTCCAAACCATATACGGTGATGCTTATTGTAGGATTTATCACTTCAAAAAGTTTGATATCATTATGTGAAGGAGGTAATGATATTCCTTGAATATTGAAAACCTCACTATAATGAGGATAGGATGTCGTTTTGCAGACATTATTTGAACGAGGAAATAATGCGGCTACAACGCTCCATAAGAAACAGCAATTATCAGTATTTTGTATATTTAAGCAACTTTTAGTATTTTGTATTACTGGGGGTAATTTTATGTACGTGCCAGGTGGCACGTGGCTCATAGGACAATATTTGGCTATATTAATCTCAATATGACTTAGCGAAAGATATGTCCAACCTGACTGTACATGTTGGAATTCTGACATTTTCCGCATCAAGATGTGTATTTTGGTAGAAAAGAACTCATGTATATCAGTATTTTTATAGATAATATCATACTTAGTGTTAAAAGATTTCAGTTCTATATGATCACGGTCAGATTTAAACAATAAAAATTTGGCAAAAAGCTCAAAATTTACTTTTATGCAGTCATACTTTTTTAATATCATAGTTATTAATTTATCAATATCTGAATGGACAGAATTCAGGATCGCCTCAGGGGTGAGGTGCTCGTCATCCTGACCTATACGTGTTTGAGTATTACTCGAGATCGCGTCAAAAGCGAGGTGATCGTCATGTCGCGTAAGGTTATGACGAAAAGTTACGATTCTATTTTTGAATGCTGTAGCTATAATGAAAACATTTTTAAACTCAGTACTAATTAAACTATTTGTCTTATGTATATTAGTTCTCTTATGATGTGCGTACTGATTTTGTGGTATCTCCATTTGACATTGAGTGCAAAATGTAATTGAACTTAATGGTCTTGTTGATGGTGCACTGCGGTCTCTGGTCTTTTCAACTGTGAAACAAAACGTTAACAGTATTCATATTTTTATTCTATTACAGATTACAAGGAGACAGATATTAATATATTTATTGAATGTGTACCTATAATAATATTAATAATGTAGTGTGTCATAGAACTAAGAGCTAAGATATGTTGTTCTAAAATGTGTGGATAATTTATATGTAAGTATAGTCCAGTATCTATGATAAATCTAATAATAAGAATTTATCATAGTTATTGGACTATTTCTGAACTCATGCTCAACTGAGCTCATAAACCCCTTTAAGTGACGCCATACGTCGGTATCCGTATCAGTTCTGGTTTTTATGGTAGCGAGCGAATGGCGCCACCTATTTACCGGTGGTA
>DVZO01000010.1:0-10618 GCA_018237485.1 Sarota myrtea
ATTACATTTATAAAGAAAGGTATGATGCATTGATGATGAGTTATGGCCTAGTTTTGGAAGTGGTGCCGTGTGCAAACATATGATGAAATATGTGACTCATTACAAGTAGGCACATCACTTCCCCTCCCTTAAAAATAATAAAGAACAATAATAGCTTAAATTGAGAAAAAAATGTAAAAAAAATTATTACCTATAATTGAATGCATCTACAGAAAAATATATTTAAAGTATTATAAATTGAGTAAGTTATTGCTATATCACGTCTACGTAATACACATTTTTATGAAACCGTTTTCACTATATCTACATTTTTTATTACGCACTTTCACTACACAATCCTGTTGGATGTTAGGCCACGGAGTAAGCTGGTGCAGGTGGCGGGTGGCCCGCTCTGCGGCTGGCACGGACTCCGCGAAGCTCTCTTCTGAAGAACTCGGTGTATCTTTTTTTACAGATCTTTGCCAGAAGGCAGCACAGTACGATAAATATTATTCCTCCCAGGATGAACACAAGCATGTCTAGCTTGCCGTGGGTTATATCGTGCAGCATGCTTGAGGAGGCTTGATTGCCTGCTCCAGTTTGGGCAATGATCACTTGTTCTTTACTTTGCTTTTTCCCATTGTGTAGTTGTGGTGTTATAGTGGTGATGATGCAAAACGTAATGACAAATTATTGAGACATAAATCGTACTGTTCGCTTAATGAGTCGTCCAGATCGTGTTCTCATTTGCTCGTTGTTTACAACACTACCATTTCTGTCGCTCGTGCTAGGTATGGAGTTGGTGGTAGAGTCCGGAGGCTTATTTGGGTGAGCAATACGTATGTCTGTGTCACTCTGGACTATGAATGCTGGTTTTAAGCGATCGATTGAGATTACTTTGATGCAGTCAGAAATCTGTACCTTATAATATTTTTCACCATGCTCTATGACCTTGAAAGGACCATCGTAGGGCGGCGTTAAAGGTTTTCTTATGTGGTCGCAGCGAACAAATACATATTCACTTGTTCTTAGCTCTGGGTGCACGAAGGTTTTTTCTTGTCGAAGTTGCTTTTTAGGAATTGCAGATAAATTCCGAATGCGCTGTCTCAGTTCCTGTAAAAATGCATCATTTTCCAGCGTGGGTTTTGAAGTTTCGAAAAAATCGCCTGGTAATTTTAAATTTGTTCCATACACCAACTCGGCAGCGGATATTCCTGTATCATCCCTTAAACTTGCTCTTAATCCCATTAGTACAGTCGGTAACTGTTGTACCCATTTTTCTGTATTTCCTCTAGATATAAGGGCTGATTTAAGTGTTCTGTGCCATCTTTCAATTTTTCCGTTCGCTTGAGGATGATATGCCGTCGTGTGTATTTTCATTATTCCCAAACGTTTTGTTAAGTTTGTGAATATATGGGACTCGAACTGCCGGCCTTGATCGGTAGTCATTCGTTGTGGGCAGCCGAATCTGACAATCCACGTAGAATAAACAGCTTCTGATATACGCTCGGCAGTGATATCCTGCAGAGGTACCGCTTCTGGCCATCCTGTAGCTCTGTCGATCATGGTAAGTATGTATTTGTGACCTTGGCAGTAGGTGAGAGGTCCTACTATGTCGATATGAAGATGGTGAAAGCGATCGCAGTGAGGAAATGAGCTTAAGGGAGAAATTGTGTGTCGCTGAATTTTCGTTTTTTGACAACTGATGCATGTTTTAGTTCAATTATTATATCTTTGTTCATAGATCGCCAAAAAAATCGATTTGTGATCATTTTTCTCGTTGACCGTACGCCAGGGTGACTAATACCGTGTATTGTGTTAAAAACTGTAACACGAAACTGCTTTGGCAAATAAGGTCGCGGCGATTGTGTTGATACTTCACAATAAATAGGTTTCTTGCAGCCGGGGTACTGGAGTTTAATGAACTTCAAATTCTCTTTTTGTAATAATGATGGCAGTTCCCGGTCATCTTCTTGAGCCGAAGATAGTTGATTGTAATCGATGGGCGATGGCATGTCAATTTGTTCGATGCGGGACAGTGCATCCGCGACTATATTTTCTGACCCTTGAATGTGTTGAATTGAGGTACAAAATTGGCTTATGAAGTCCAGGTGTCGCAGTCGCCTTGGTGTATCACTACTACTCGCAGCTTTTTTGTGCAAGGCGTGTACGAGTGGCTTGTGGTCTGTATATACAGTAACGTTTTGTCCTTCGATCATGTTTCGAAAGTATTTTACGGCCATGTAAATGGCTAGCAGTTCTCTATCGAATGCGCTGTACCGTTGCTGACATTCACTAAACTTGCAAGAGAAGAAACTTAGTGGTTGCCATTTTCCTTCTGAGAATTGTTGCAAAACAGCCCCGGCGCAAGTATTAGATGCGTCACTCATTATGGCAAGAGTTGCGTTGGCCTTGGGGTGAGATAACATTACGGCGTCACGTAGGTTTGATTTGCACTTTTCAAATGCTTCAATGGCTTCCGTGTTCCATATTATTTTGGTGTTGTCTTTGCGCTTAGTGTTGTGCAGGTAAGCATTTAAAGTAGAATGATAAGATGCGGCATGCGGCAAATGACTCCTATAGAAGTTGATCATTCCCATGAAACGACGGAGTTCGGATACTGTTTGTGGCTGCTGATATTCAGTTATTGTTTTGACACGTTCTTCCAGTGGTTTGATGCCTTCAGGAGTTACGCGGTATCCGAGAAAATCGAGAGCTGGCTTACCAAATTCGCATTTGGATAAATTTATGGTTACGCCATACTTGTTGAGGCGTTGGCAAACAATGTGTAGGTGTTCTTTGTGAATTTCTTCATTTTCTGAGGCCACTAAAGTGTCGTCTACGAAATTAAATAAAAAATCTAGCCCTTGAAATACCACGTTATTCATAAACCGCTGAAAAGTTTGTGCGGCATTACGTAGTCCAAACATCATCCGCGGAAACTCGTAGAGCCCAAACGGAGTGATGATGGCTTTTTTTTCAATGTCCTCGGGGGCATTCGGAATAAAATGATATGCTCTTTGAAGGTCAATGCGTGAAAATATCTTTTTTCCAGCCAAGTTGCATGTAAAGCTTTGTATGTGTGATACTGGATATCTATCAGGCTTCGTTATTGCATTCAAATTGCGATAGTCGCCGCAGGGTCTTATTTCGCCGTTTTTCTTTGGTACGACATGTAAAGGGCTTGCCCAACAGCTTTTAGATGGTCTGCAAATGCCTATTTCTTGCATATAGTCGAATTCCTTCTTCACTTTCGCATACTTGTCTGGATGCAGAGGTCGGGCCCGGGCAAAAACTGGTGGGCCCGTAGTTTCGATGTGATGCGTGACGTTGTGTTTTGGAATCTCCTTATAGCAAACAGGCTTGGTTATATCTGGATAAGTAGATAAAATGTCGTGATATGGCGTATTAACGTCTATTGTTTTTATTGTAGGATGTTTTTGCGTAACGATAGACCCGATAACGTTTAGACTGGTCACTGTGTCAATAAGTTTTCTGCCGTTGACGTCGACTAATAGTTTGTGATGACTTAAAAAGTCGGCGCCTAAGATTGGCTGTTGCACGTCAGCCAGTATGAAGGTCCAAGAATACGGTCTGCGCAGCTTAAAGTTCAGCACGAGGTTTTTGGTGCCGTAGGTTTTGATCACGCTGCCGTTTGCTGCATATAATTTGTAAGGGTTGTCGCTCTCGTGTGTCGAATGTGGTTTTTTGGTTGTAGGCAGTACTGAGACATTAGCTCCGGTGTCCACCAAGAAGCGTAGGCCACTTTGTGAGTCGGTCACGTATAGGCGGGGAGTAGGAGTAATAGTGCAGACATCCGCCGCCGACTGCACTAAACTTAGTTTTCCGAATTTGTAGAGCTAGTCGGTTTTCTATTGTTCCAATTGCACGGTTCTGTACATTTTCTTGCTCTGTGACGATATTTGTTGTGATAAAAACACACTCCTTTTAGAGAGGTTGAGTCACGGTACCCCAGGTGCGGTGTCAGGCTACGAGCACGCGATGAAGAACGCTGACGCCGATAGTTATTGTAGTTGCGATAATTATTACGAGATCTTTGTAGTTCAACGACCTGTATGCTGAGTTGTGCAATCTGGGCTTGTAATTTGGCAAACTCGGAAGAAATACGTGTTGGCTCGGATGTGACTTCGGAAATATGTAAAGGTCTCGTATTTTCCAACACCTTGTCTGCAATAGTTGCTAAGCTCTCCAGGTCCTTGACGTCTGTTACTGCAAGAACAGCTCGAACTGATGCTGGTCGTCCGGAATTTTTCCACGGGCGAGATCGCGCATGGAACGTAGCAATTGGGAAGGTCTTTGATCTCCTAGTTCAACTTCACTTAAAAGTTTTTGCAGCTGTCGATTTTCAGACTCTTCGTAAACTGCAAGTAGCCGTGTTTTCAAAGTGCCAAATTTATCTGTTTCTGGTGGAGACAGCAGGATGTCGCTCACTTGCTTGATTACGTCTTTACCAAGTTTCGTGACGATGAGATTGAACTTTGCTTCGTCGCTCAATTTTTGAGGTTTCAGTATCGCTTCAATTTGGACGAACCATAGGCGTGGCGTATCTTGCCAGAAGTCTGGAAGTCGGGATGAAACTGTGACGGTAGCCAATTCCGATGTTTGTTGTGGTGGCGTTGGTGGCCGTTGTTGCGGATACATGTTGGTTACTTTCTTCTTATTCGTACGTTAAACGCGGAGGAAGAATCAGAAGAATGAAGGTTGGTTATCACGTCGGGGTCACCACTTTGCCTCCTGCGTTGGGGTAGCTTCCTGAGGTTGATAATAATTAAACCAATACCAATGTGTGTTTGTGTATTTCACAGTTCGGTTACAAAGGTTGGGAAGCGACTAACTAAACTTATCTAATAATTACATTTATAAAGAAAGGTATGATGCATTGATGATGAGTTATGGCCTAGTTTTGGAAGTGGTGCCGTGTGCAAACATATGATGAAATATGTGACTCATTACAAGTAGGCACAGGCTTGACTATAGTGAGGACTCGACGTGATATGTTCAATATCCCAATCATTTAAGAATGTTTTGAAATCAGAGCTATTATAAGGTGGTCCTCCATCGCTAACTAACTGTAGCGGGATACCATGACGAGCAAATATTGATTTTAATTGATAAATGACTGCACTACTCTTTGAATTTTTATGTAAATAAGCTATTTCTATATAATTTGAATAAAAATCTACTACTAATAAGTATTTGTTATTTTTGTATTCGAATACGTCTGTAGCTACCTTTTGCCATGGTAATGTTGGTTGTTCATGTGACAATAAAGGCTCTTTTGTTTTATTTGGACTATATGTCATACAAGATTCACATTTTTCTATTTTTGACTTTATATCCTGACTAATATTTGGCCAATAGACAACTTCACGGGCAAGACTTTTTGTCTTTTCTATGCCCATGTGACCTTCATGTAAAATTGAAAGTATTTTAGCTCTCATTACTTTAGGGATGATTACAGAATCATTTTTGAACAGTAAGTCATTAATTACATGTATTTCATCTCTTACGTGCCAGTATGGTAAGACTAAAGGATCACAGTGATTTTTACTGTTTGGCCATCCTTCGACAAAATAATGTTTTAGTTTTTGAAGTGACTGATCTGACTTTGTATGAGACAGAATTTTATTTAATTTTTCAGGACTTATTGATAGACAAGACGTTAGTAAATGTACTTGACATTCAATATTGGTATCTAATTCTTCAAAACTAAACTTTTCTACCTGGCTATTTGAAATGGGAGAACGAGATAGTGTATCAGAGACATACATTTGACTACCTTTTGTGTAAGAGACAATCAAATCATATGCTTGTATAGCTATCATCATTCTTTGTAGACGAGCTGGGACATCTGACAAAGGTTTTTTAAATATTGTGACAAGAGGTAAGTGGTCTGTTTCGACATGTATTGTTTTACCATATATGTATTGATGGAACTTTTTACAACCAAAAACAATTGCATACATTTCTTTTTCAATCTGAGCATATCGCTCTTGACAGTCAGTTAATGACTTTGATGCGTAAGCTATGGGGTTTAAACCATGAAATATTACTGCACCGACAGCATTTTTTGATGCATCTACTGACATTCTAATGGGCTTATTGATATCATAGTGAACGAGGACAGGAGACTGACAAATCAATGATTTTAGTTTTTTAAATTGTTTTTCATGTTCACTAGACCATTGCCATATGTTTTGTTTTTTAAGTAAATCACGAAGTAGACTTGTTTCATTGGCTAAATTAGGTATATATGAACCTAAATAATTAATCATACCTAAGAAACGTTGCAGTTCTTTGACATTTTCTGGACTTGACATCTTTGTTATAGCCTCTATTTTAGACTTATCGGGACTGACACCCTGACTATTGAAAATATGTCCTACATAGGATATTTCCTTAAGACTAAATTGACATTTTGACTTGTTAAACTTTAAATTGACTTCTTTAGCTCTTTTTAAAACTTTTTCTAACCGTTCGTCATGTTCAGACTGTGTTGAACCATATACAAGTATATCATCGACAAATATGATAGTACCTGGTATATCATTAAATAAATTAGTCATTATTCTATGAAATTTTTCACCACTAGAGTTTATACCATATGGAAGGCGTAAAAATTTGTACCTACCATAAGGTGTATTGAAAGTGCATAGTTTACTACTCTCAGGGTCTAGTTTTAAAATCCAGTACCCTGAGTTAGCATCTAATTTTGAAAAAATTGAAGCACCTGTGACTTGAGATCTTAATTCATCAAATGTTGGCATTGGAAAATGTGGTCTTTTAATAGCTTTATTAAGGTTCCTTGGGTCTAAACAGATACGTAATTGTCCATTGGGTTTCTCTACTACTACTATTGAGTTTACCCACTCAGTAGGCTCAGTGACTTTTTCAATTACCTGTAAATTTTCCATTCTTTCCAATTCTGATTTTAATCTCGACTGTAGCATGTGTGGTATTCTACGTACTGGGCATATTTTTGGTGGTACACTTCTGTCAATGTCTAGATGTATTTCTGTAGGTAAACGGCCTAACCCTTCAAAAGAATGTGAATATTCTTTTAATATATTATTGACTGACTTTTCAGATTGACAATCTGAAACTGATTTCCCTTCCCCTCCCTCGCTTCGCTCGGTGCAACTGTTAATCCGTGCGTTCTGTGAGAATTAATTAAATTTAATTGTTTAAGTGCGTAGTTTTTGTGTTGTGTGTGTGTGTAAATCGTTATATAAAGGTATAAGGCGATTCAATTGTAAGTTTTTGCGACATTTATTACGCATTAAATAGTTAAATTCGTGTCGTCGTTTTCGGTAAGTACAATTTTATCTGTTTACGTTAGGAACTACCCGCCGCCGCGCCGTTTTTTCGCCACCGGCCGCGGTAGGCACCCGCCCGGCCCGTATACATATTATATTTAACTTACTTTTGTTTTTCGTTTTTAATTGTAATAATTGGCATTGTGTTAACTCTCATCTTAAATTTTAATAATTAGTTAAAATGGCTAGCCGCGAAAATCTTCCCCCCGATCGTGATAAAAATGCATTTAACAAAAGTCAACTGACCCCGCGATCTCCTCCTTTAGCAAGCAAACGTCTTTTCACCGAAATGTCGCCTTCTTATCTTACACCAGAACCCGACGGCAAACGAACCCATAATGAAGATACTCTCGACGTATCTTCCCCGCAAAACGAACCGGATTATTTTAACCTTGTTCGTGAGGCATCCTCGTATTTGGCAAAAATTAATGAGTTAGTTAACGAACAGGGTTCGCGCATGAATGTGGCTAATAAGTCTGGCGTTATGGATATGACTCAACGTGTCACCGCTATTGTATCCCTGCTGGCGTTACGGTCATCATCCCTCGAAACAAAACTAGCCATTGCTGAACGAGACGTTAAGTTGACCAAAAACGATAATATTGGCGAAAAGACCTCGTTTTCCGATGTACTTAAATTAAAATTGTCGAAAACCGTTCCGCCGGTCCAAACTCGCGCTCCGTTACCGTGTGTGATAGCTTATCCGACTGAGGAAAAATCAAATGAAATAAAAACCTCAGATGAAACCAAGCAGGCGTTAATGAAAGCTATAAAACCCTCTGACGGCTTTCAGATTGTAGGTGTTAAAAAAACCGCGAAGTCAGGCGTTGTACTCCGGGTTTCCAACAATAAGCAGGTCGAAAAGCTGAAATCTGTTAGTGCTATCAAAACAGCGGGGCTCCGTTTAGAAACGCCAACTGGTCGCCGCCCACGCATTTTAGTAAAAGATGTCCCCCAAAGTTTATCCGACGAGGCGTTTTTAGTTAATTTGTACAGGCAAAATGTCAAAGACGAATTAAATATCTCTGAGGACCAATTTCTGAAATCCACTAAAATAGTTAGACGGCGTAATTTCGATCAAAACAATCGTAAGTGGATAGGCGTTGAACTTGAGCCCATAATACGTAAACATTTAATGACGTCGAAAGAAAAATTATTTATCGATTGGGCCACTTGTAGATTCATTGACGATATCGAACTAGTTCGTTGCACACAGTGCCAACAGTACGGCCACGTTTATAAATTTTGTCGCGAAAAGACACCCTGCTGTGCGCACTGCGCCCAAAGTCATCAAACTAAGAATTGTCAAAATAAAGATCGCAGTGATTTTTCACCAACCTGCGGAAGTTGCAAACGTTTCAAAAAGCCTTGCAATCATTCAACTGGGTCTTCCGACTGCCCTACCTATAAGGCAAAGATGGAGCAACTAATTTTAACTACCAACTATGGATAGTATAAAAATAGGACAAATAAATCTCCATAATGATAGGACGGCTACGTCTGAGCTTAATAGACTCGTTACTGAATATAAACTTGATGTGGTTCTAATTCAAGAACAATATCAAAGTGCTGATCTTAGAAATTATGTACTTCAACACAACACAAAAGCTCGCGCAGGTATATACGTTTCGCGCTCACCATGTACAGTAACGGCTATTACAAATCTCTCGACTGCACATTGTGCCGTAGCCGAAGTGTCCTCTCCTAAACTAAAAATGTATGTAGTCAGCTGCTACTTTCAGTACTCCGATCCTGTCGCTCCCCATCTGCATCATCTCCGACATGTCCTACGCTCTCTAGCTGGCCATAAATTTATTATTGGGGCTGATGTAAATGCCTCATCTCCACTTTGGTATGGGAATCTACGTTCAAACGACAGGGAACGTAGATCAGCCGTAGAAGAGTTCATTGCTGAACTAAATCTTACTATTCATAATACCCCCGATGCACCACCAACCTACAGTAGCCCAATGGGTGAATCATCTATTGACGTCACACTTTCATGTGCGTACGTCCATTTGAATAACTGGCGCGTAATCCCCGATGCGTCCTGTAGTGATCATCGCTTGATTGTTTTCGAATATAACCCTCTGTCATCTGGTGGCTCGGAGTCGGCCATCATTGACTATAAATATAACTTTAAATTTGCAAACTGGAATCTTTTTTGTTCCTTATTTGCTTCACATGCCAAAGATTTCACTCGTCAATCTCTGACAGTAGACGAACAGGCAGAAATAATGAACGATGTTTTTATTTATTGCGCGGATATTGCTTTAGGTCGGCAGTCTAAAATAAAAGCCATAAGATGCGAATGGTGGAATGACAGCTTAGTTAAAAGACGCCAAGAATTTAGGAGAGCTAGACGCAAACTCAACCAACTGAAACGTAGACAACGTAACTCGGATGAAGAATACTTGACAGCTCTCATTAATCTAAGAGAGGCGCGGTCACACTATCGAGCTGCTATAATGCTAGCAAAACGAAATTTTTTGCGTAAAATAACAAATAGATTAGACAAAGAAGGTCCGTGGTCTTCCATGTATCATGAAGTTAAAAATAGCAAAAAGAACAATTATTCTTTTTATAACAATTTAAAAATTAACGGCGCGTATACGCTTGGTCTTAAAGATACCACCGGTGCACTTTTACACACGCTAATTCCGGACGATAATATTGATCGCGATAATGAATATCACCGAGAAATCAGGTTACGAGTTGACGAAGTCCCAATGTCTCCTATGTCCAGCCTCGTATCGATAGAAGAACTTCTTAACACAGTTGATACCTTACCGCTAAATAAAGCACCCGGGGAAGACAAAATCACGAACAGTATGATTAAGCAGGCGTGTATAGCTGCTGGTGACTCTATTTTAAAAGTGTTAAATCGTTGTATTGTTGAAGGCGTGTTTCCCGGTATATGGCGACAAGGAAATCTTAAAATAATACCAAAATCGGGTAACAAACCTCTCGAAGATCCCAAATCATATCGTCCAATTACGCTTTTGCCTTCTCTCGGTAAATTATTAGAACGATTAATTGTCCCGCGTTTATTACCAGGAGGACCAAAATTCCATGATCAGCAGTTTGGATTTACCGCCGGAAAGTCCACCGTTGATGCAGTACTGTCAGTAAGAAAAACTGCTGATTTTTCTAAAAGTAATTACGTTGTTGGTATCTTTCTGGACATTTCTGGCGCTTTTGACAACGCGTGGTGGCCGATGTTATTGTTAAAACTAAAAGTAAGGGGGTGCTATTCAAATATATATAAATTAATAAAATCGTATTTGGAAAACGGATACACT
>DVZO01000011.1:0-10612 GCA_018237485.1 Sarota myrtea
GGCAGTGACTCCTAAAACGTGCTTAGAGTATTGTATTGCCTATATATAAAGTGTAAAGTATATATTAGATTTTAACATCAGAAGTGTAACGAAAACCACGCCCAAGAAAATGCCGCGAAGTCGAAATAAAACTCGAGGAAAGAAAAGCAGGAGACATTGCTCTACTGTAAGTTCAAGTTCATCACCTAGCTCAAGTTCTACGTCGTCGTCTTCGAGTTTGGAGCGACGTAGACGCAGGAAATCGAGACGTACTAGACGTACGTCTCCCGCAGTGAGTCAAAACATTATTTTGTCGTCAGTGGTACCAGAGTTTGATCCTTTAAAGGATGATATTCACATGTGGATTAATGTCGTGGAAGCTAACGCCCACGCTTTTGGTTGGTCTGATCGTGTTTTACAGTACCAAGCATTACAAAAATTACGAAATACCGCACAAACCTGGTATGATTCACTTCAAAAAAATGAAACACGGTGGACTAATTGGAAGTGGAAGGATTGGCGAAATACCCTCTTAGATACATTTCAAACGAAACGTAACATGTTTAGTTTAATGAAGGAATTAGTTCAAAGTAAACCAACAAATGGTCAGTCGTTATATGAATTTTACTTTCTACAAAAAAGCAAGATTGATAAAATGAGGTTGTCATTTTCACAGCAAGATATTATTTCAATAGTTGTGGGGTCAATTGGGGATAAAAATATTAGTACAGCGGCGGATGCCGGTAATTTCAAATATTGCGATGAGTTAGCTTCATTTTTGCACGGTAAAATTCATTCAGACCCAGAAGTAAAATTAGTTCAGAAGCAAAATAATTTTCGAGTTAGGAACACAACCGGGTTGCAATTCACTAATGTTGATAAAAAATTGGAAAGTTGTCCTAGCTTAAGTAATCCAATTAATACTAATTCTAATATCACGTGCTTCCGTTGTGGTGAACCGGGTCACAAAAAATTTAATTGTGAGCATAAAGATAATGTCAAGTGCAATTCATGTAACAGATATGGTCATTTGGAACTTGCATGCAGGGCTAAGCTTAATACCAAAGTGGAAAAAGTAGAAAAGGATAGGGAGGTTAAATTAATCGTCGAATCCTCAAAAAAGGATAAATTTTATAAAAATGTTGAATTAAATGGATGTGAACGGCAGGCTTTCATTGATATGGGTAGCAGCTGTTCACTTATAACTAGTTACATTGTCAGTGAGTTGAACCTAACACCGTTCAAACTTGATACACCTGTTTTGCTGACAGGATTTAAGGTTGATTCATCATCTCAAGTTACCCAAGGTATTAAAGTTAATCTTAAGGTTGATTCTGCAATACTAAGTGTAATTTTATATATATTTGATGAACTATGCGGTTGTTCTATATTAATTGGTAGAAACTTTACTGAAGATCAAAAAATTATGTACACGCGTATAGGAAACAGCTTAAGTTTCAAATCAATAATTCAAGATGAAGTAGCAATGATAGAATCGCCAATTTTCGATTGTAACTCTGTACCTTATGCTTCTTTATTGAACGATATATTTTCGAGGTACCCTCGTGTCGTGTCTAAAGACTTGCAATCATTGGGACAAACCGCTTGTGTTGAGTTAGATATTGAGTTAATGACCAGTAAACCAGTTTGCTTTAGACCTTATCGTATGTCGGAGTCAGAAAAATTAGCAACTCGTAAAATTATAGATGAACTTTTAAAAAATGGTATCATTAGGGAAAGCAATTCGGCGTATGCAAGTCCGGTGCTTCTAGTCGATAAAGCTTCAGGAGAAAAACGAATGTGCGTAGATTATAGGGCGCTTAATAAAATCACTGTTAAGGAAAAGTATCCAATGCCAATTGTAGAGGATCTGATAGATAAATTAAAAGGGTCAAAATGCTACACATCACTAGATTTAAAAAGTGGTTACTATCAAATAAATGTTAATTTAAGTTCCATTCATAAAACTGCTTTTATTACGCCTGACGGCCATTTTGAATTTACAAGAATGCCTTTTGGGTTATGTAACGCACCTTCGGTTTTTCAAAGATTGATGAACACTGTATTAGGAAACCTACGATATGACAAAGTTATATGTTTCATGGACGATTTGCTCATTGCTACAGATTCAGTAGATAATAATGCGAAACAATTAAACGAAGTCCTGCAGGTTTTACAAAAAAATGGATTAACTATAAATTTGGAAAAATGTCGCTTTTTTCAGAGCTCTGTTAGTTTTCTCGGGTATGATATATCTGAAGAAGGTATTCGCCCAAACAACAAAAAATTAAAAGCCGTTGAGAAATACCCTGAGCCACAAAGTGTGCATCAGGTGAGACAATTTTTAGGTCTAGTAAATTATTTCCGAAAATTTATTAAAAATTGTGCTCTTATTGCAAGGCCTTTAACAAAGCTCTTAAAAAAGGACATTTCTTGGGAATGGGGGTTGGAACAAGTCGAAGCAGTTAGTAAATTAAAACATGAATTAATACATAATGCTTTATTGGTAATTTTTGATCCTAAATTACCTACTTTGTTATACACCGACGCTAGTCGGGATGGCGTAGGTTGTATTTTGACGCAGGTTACTGAGAGTGGGGAGAAACCGATCCATTTTTATAGTCGGCAGACTTCAAATGAGGAAAAACGGTACCATTCGTTTGAACTAGAATTTTTAGCAATTGTCGTAGGTTTGCAAAAATTTCGGCATTACTTGTTAGGTTTATCTTTTAAAATTTATACAGATTGCAACGCCGTTAAGTATACAATCAATAAGCAGGATATAAATTTAAGGGTGGGTCGATGGGTACTATTGACACAAGAATTTACATTTGAAGTTATTCATAAACCTGGATGTCAAATGCAGCACGTTGATGCTTTAAGCCGGAATCCGATCAGTGACAGTTTTGCCCCCTTATCTAATGAAAGTGTGTTGGTTATAACAGAAGCCGATTGGTTGCTATCTGTACAGTTGCAAGATCCTAACATTTGTGCGATAAAAGAAATATTAGAGTCAGGTCAGGCCGAGCTAAATAAAAAAATATTTAAAGATTATGAACTATTGGGCAATAAGGTTTATCGTAGAACAGAATTTGGGAGACGGTGGGTTGTGCCAAAAAAATGTATTTGGCAGGTAATTCGAGCTAATCATGATGAAATTGGTCATTTTTCTGTAGATAAGTCTATTGAAAGAATAAAATCACTATACTGGTTTCCTAAAATGAAAAAAATTGTATCCAAATATATTAAAAATTGTCTCAATTGTATTTACTCTAAAAGTAGTCACGGTAAGAAAGAAGGAAAATTGTTTTCGATTCCTAAATATGCGAAACCATTTCATACATTACATATAGATCACTTAGGACCCTTTGTTAAGACGACGAACAAAAACACTTACTTACTTGTGACTGTTGACTCTTTTACAAAATTTGTTTTTATTTCTCCTGTTCGTAATACGAAAAGTGTAAATGTTATTAACCAGTTGGATAAGATTTTTAAGATATTTGGAAATCCTAGGCGTATTATATGTGATGCTGGTAGTGCCTTTACATCTAAGTTATTTGTTAAGTATTGCCAAGATAAAAATATTCGCCACCACGTTATTGCAACGGCTGTTCCACGGTCTAATGGTCAAGTGGAGCGTTTCAATCGTACCATTCTGGATGCATTAAGAAGTATGGGTGCTAATACTGATAATGATAAATGGGATACTCACATTCCTAGCATTCAACAAGGCATTAATAGCACCATCAATAAGACCACTTTGGCTATCCCAAGCGAAGTTTTCTTTGGATATAGATTGCATACAGATGCAGACAAAGTGCTTAATGATAACGAGGAAAACCCTGTAGATGTCACTTTGTTAAGGAATAATGTAAGGGATCGGATTATTGCTAACGCGGATAAACAAAAACAGACGTTTGATGCCAAGAGAAAACCTGCTCGTATTTATGAGGTTAATGATCTTGTTGTCATTAAAATTCCGAGTCATTCAAATGATGGCCAAAGCACAAAACTGTTACCTTTGTTTAAAGGGCCATTTCAGGTAACTGAAGTACTCGGTAATGACCGCTATAAAGTGAAAGATATGCGAGGTGCTGAAAGATCAAGTAAACGTTACGAAGGACATACATGTGCAGAAAATATGAAACCGTGGGTTAAACTAACAGAGATAGATGAAAAAGAGTTGGCCTAAGTTGTCGCCGACTCAAGTAAACTGGTATGATACTCTAATATATAATAAAAGTAGTTGTTATACTAAACTAATCGTTTTATTTGGTTTAGGTCTACTACATTTGCTTCAAACATCTGGGTACTTGGGTACGAAAATTATGTAAGCAGCAGTGCTTATTCGTGTAAAATAAGGCTGTTGCTTTTAAGTTTGTGTTTGTAGTGAGATGCAACTAGGGTAGACCAAAGGTAACGCCTAGGGTAAGCTACAATCACAATCGTTGTTAAAACAACTGACCGGTGATGGAATAGTTGTTAAAACAGCCCAAGTATTACAGATGGATGAAGATGTTGTTTTTGCGAAGCTCGTGGTGAGGAGTTGTCTATCTACTAACCGCTGATGGAATAGTAGAGTGGACGGCCCTCATTCTGCGACCTTCGATTACAATGTAATGGCTGATTTTAAAACCTAATTTTGTTCTCAGCAAATGTACCAGACCAGAACGCTATCCGAGGACGGATGCGTACTCAGGAGGGCCGAATGTTGTCGCCGCGATGCCAAACTGCCTGACATTTGTATAATTAAACTAAGAAAGGACTGTTTGGTTGATTTGTCACGTGGTTGTAAGAAGTAGGAGTATTTGTTTAAAATTATCATTAGCACTGTTAATTATCTCTGGAACTTGGTTAATAATAATCTATGGAATAGCTTACAATCACTAGGTTCGTAGTCTATGGCATATCGTTGCTGTCGCCACGCCATTGGCCGAACGATGTGATTGGTCATTGTTTATGATACGCGAAAGCCATTGGTCAAACGAGACGATTGGCTGGGGGTTTTGGCGCGCGAGAACGGGGGCTAAACGGGGCTTTGCACGGTGGCAAAGAGTTAGTCGGTTTTGAAGAGTGCCACGGGCAGTGACTCCTAAAACGTGCTTAGAGTATTGTATTGCCTATATATAAAGTGTAAAGTATATATTAGATTTTAACAGTATGTTTCCGGCTTTACACAGGTTGGCTTATTCTCTCGCTTACTCGCACTCAATATGAGTGAGAGAGAATAATACACAAGCGAGGAACAAAATGGATCCTACGCAGGTACGCATTGTGGTTATAAGCTAATTTCAAAATAAACAATCAGGGGTACCTGTGATCGACAATAGGGAATATTCATGATATTTTTTTTTGTCTTAAACTAATCATTTACTGATATATATAGTAGAAAAAAATATAAATAAGCTTGTAAATATTGTAGTTATTTTTCAAAATCAAATTTAAAACATTGAGTAAATCTGAGCTGTTAAAACGCCGCCATCTTGCGCCCGCTCTGCATGACGTCACATTACACGTCCAGTGTTTGTTTACTCTTACAGGTCTAAACTTTTCAGTTACTTATTGCATATTTTCAGTTTTATTTGCTATACAAATCATGGAAGAAGCTAAAAAACCATCTTACAAGTATTGTATAGTACCGATGTGCAAAAATACTATTAGAAAAACACCCGACAAAGTGTTTTTTCGTATTCCAAGTGACGAGAAAATACGAAAACTATGGTGTAAGGTGATGAGAAGGGATAATATATCTCCTAAATCGTGTTTATATTGTTGTGAAGATCATTTTAACGTAAGTTTACTTTATTAATATAAAGGTTTGTGTAAATTATTAAGAAGCAAGTTTTGCATTTAGCTCTTTACATAGATAGAACATTAGAAAATTCGGTTTAAAATTAACCTTACCTATTAGATTACAAAAGTTCAATATAACTTTATACCTCTACCTTATTCCTGTTGTGATTTTATAAAAAAAATATGGTTTATTTCAGGTTAAGGAAGATACAGCAAATTATATTCAATATAATTTAATGAAACGCCAAGGAGAAAAATGTACCTTACGGTTGACGAAAGGAGTTGTGCCTCATATATTTTTGTGCCAAAAACGAAACATGCCACCACCAGCTGAGAGACTGGGTATAGTTAAAAGGCAAAGATTGACACTGATTAATGAAGTCTTTTCAGCGATAGTTACAGGTGATGACAAAGCAAATCCTAGTACTTCCTATACAAATGTCTGTAATATTAATCAACCAGGACCCAGTACTTCGCTTATTGAAAGTAATGATTATCAGGCAGAGTCTTGCACTTCTACTATTAAAGATAAATTACAGAGTGACAAAGCTGTGCAAGTTAATATAAAACCGAAGTATAGAAGTAAAGGTGTCAATATAAATATACCTACTGAAAAACAACATGTAGCATTATCACCATTTCCTCTTTCAACACACAATATCGGAACTTCACCAGAAAAGCTATCTGTTTTAAAAAGAAAATTGTTTACTGAAAATACAACTGATAGTACATCTATATCATCTTATTCTTCAGTGACATCAGTTGATTATGAACCAAGTAATCTATCTGAATCAAGCGAAGTGCAGGAGGATTCAGAGGACGAGAAACATTTTAAAAATATAATGTGTAGTAGCATGCTAATTGCGATTGAAAAAGAGCCAAAAATGTTGTTAGGATTACCTAAACAATCTTATCATTTAATAAAACTTTTAAGTCATAATATCTCACTTCCTACTAAACACATTTTAATAACCCTTAAGAAAATTAAATTAAATGAATCCTTTGGAATATTGGCACTACAATTTGGATGTTCACAAAGTACTATAACAAGAATTTTCTCTACAAGTATACCTCTTATCGCAGCCAAACTTAAAGACTTGATTGTGTGGCCAGCATCATCAGATATTTATAAAAATTTACCCATATCTTTTAGGTGTAGGTATGCGAATGTCGTTTCCATCATTGATTGCCTAGAAATTCAGATTGAAAAACCATCAGATGCCATCCACCAATCACTTACCTGGTCACAGTATAAAAAATGTAACACTTTAAAGTATTTAATTTCATGTACACCTGATGGCTTGATCAATTTTATCTCTGATGGATATGGTGGTAGGGCTACTGATGTTGTGATAGTTCAAGATAGTAACTACTTACAGTTTTTACCTCCTAACAAAGCAGTGATGGCTGACAGAGGTTTTAAAGATTTATCATGTTTGCTAGAAGCTAAAAGATGTACCCTTATACGACCACCTTCTGTATCAAAGTCAACCCACAGTACTAAAGATGAAGTAAAACAATCCAAACGTATAGCAGCATTAAGAATACATGTTGAACGGGTAATAAATAGGTTAAGAGAGTTTCATATGTTACTTCCTCATGCTTGTGTTGACCATAATTTAATTCCTATCATAGATCATGTAATAGTAGTGGCTTGTGGATTGGTAAATATACAGGATGTTTTAATAAAAAAATGAATATATATTTACATTTGTTTTATTGAAGCTCATCAATATTTTCATAGCATAAAGAAAACATGCGAACAGAATTATATATAAATCAAATCTATACAATAAAAAAAATATTTTAATTAATTGTCCTTATCTATTCATATAGGCCGCATGGTGACGGCAGAGTAGAATACCATTTTCTCCAATCCTTATCTGCCAGTAGAAGTTGTACAAGGTGACTGGGTTATTAATCTATTTATTGGTAGATTTCTAATATCATTGGGTAGTTTATTGTAAAAGCGGATACATTGGCCGATGAAAGAATTTGTAGGGGCTCGGACGAGCTACCTACAGACTTGTATGATGATGATAATATGATAAAAAGTTAATTGATGAAGGTAGAGAAATGATAAGTCTCTTATGAGCACACTTGATTTAATGACACACTAAAAACTATGATTTGTTAAACTACGATTAAAACATAGTTTAGGAAAGATGGCTTTATTCCAAAAAATTTTGCATTTTATCAACAAATTTTCACAGAGTTGCTTATCATAGTTGACTTCTAAGATAGTTATTTTTTTTGTTGTTTCAAAATCATTATGAGCAACGCAAAACAGAGCCTTTACTTTATTAGAAAAATGCATCTGTAGTTGCACTTGTGCCATGTATTTTGCAGTCACTTTATTTCTTGAACTAATATATCGGCCTGTGGCTTTTTCTGATTTTGGACATTTTATTTCAATACTATATTCACTACTTTCACCATCTGGAGAAGCACCCATAATAGGATATGCACTATTTAACTTTAATCCACATTTATATATTTTTATTTTATATTTTTTTTCTACTTCCTTTAAAACTGAACTTTCTAACAATCTACCCCTCTTCATAGCCTCCGTGTCTCTCAATTTACTTGCTCCCAAAATAGTCTGCGTTAATATTCCTTCAAGAGTATTGCAATGTGCAACTTCATAAGCTTTTGAAGCAGTGATCCTTCCATACCTTAACTCGTGCCACAATGGACAGTCACTCTGTTCCAGAGTAGCTATTGCAGCTTCTTTGCATGCATCTGCAGTCATTATAAGTTTGCAATATTCTACAAAATCAGGAGGGTTTGTAGCTTTGCTTGTAGACTGAAGATGGTGCATTGATAATTTTTCCACAATGCTTGGCTCTGTATAAAACTTCATCAAATGATTGTTTGTGTCACCAACAAAAATGCAATGATTTTTTACAACTGTGAGGAAGCTTTCAGTGTTCAAAAATGTTGGCACAAGCTTATGTTTAAGAGTTTTAGAAATTTCTTTGGCTTTAATAAACTTTAGACTAGTACCAATTGATGATAATTTCGATTTTTTCCAATAACATTCAACGCTTGTTTTTGATGGATCTTCACTACGCCGATGTAGCCATGCTAAAAAAGCTATAGCATGCTTACATCCACCTTAAACAAGAGATATAAAAACTTATTGATGTTTATGTTGCTCGCCTCTGTTGCGTAGTTGGATCGGTGTCGGAATTGACTACAGAGGTCTCGGGTTCAAATCACAGGTCGGGCAATTTGTGTTTTTACTTTTTTTGATTAAAGCATGTTGTACATGATTTGATAAGAGCCCGGTTGGCGATAGGCTGGCCACCTATCATATTGTAGGACTAAGTATCTTCGGCTGATCGTGGGTACCCTGGTTGTACCTCTGTCTCTCCTTTCGGGGATTACAGGCGCGAAGATACTTTTTTTATGTTGTGTAAATGATACTTTCTTAAGGCATTATGAATAATACCAACAGAAAACTAAAAAAGTTACTACACAAATTAAATTGACTTACTGAAATGTAATTATAAATTATCTCTGCACGGGGCCTCTATGTGAGAATAGGTCATCTCCCTTTACTACCAGGCAGCTCGTTAAAAGCGAGCGAAGGTTAAAGTAGTCTTCACCATCTTCACAACTAGGTGGTAGAGTTCTGCGACAACTCGTATGAGAATTTAAAGTTAAAGGTACCGTCATACCTATTATTCCTGCTGCAATAATCAGTGCTCGTCACTGTCGTGTTTTGGTTGGAGGGTAAGGAGCCAGCTGACTAACGAATAAGGCAGAACATCCCTGCCAAAAGGATGGCAACACACCAGTAACATCCTTGGTGTCTATAGGCAACGGACATCTCTTACCACCAGGAGAGCCGTCTGCTTGTTTGCTTTTCTATGCCAAAAAAATCTAGCTTCTTAGTGCAGGTCACTGAAGGTAGCAAGTAAAAAACACTTACCTAAATGTGCAGTACAATCTTCACATTGAACAGAGAGAATAGTTTCTTCTGTTTCATTACAAGTGCAAGTAACAACGTAACATTTTTGTCGCACATTATGCTCAGGTGTAATCCGAGCTTTAACAACACATATGTCTCCATCTCGTTTCACTTGGGCATATCCAACTGCTGAATCACCGTAAGATTCTCGTTCAGATCTGAAATAGACAAGGAAGTACTTAAATACTCAAAATAAAAACTGTTTATGTAAATCAGGGTATCAATTTATAAACCTCAAATCATTAAATATATATATTTATCTAAGATACACACTAAATCAAATTAAGTACAATACGTATACTGTTTCGATAATATAATCATTATTTATTATTATTTTAAAGAAGTTTTAGAGTAATTTTAATGGCAACTGGTTATTTTACTTGGTTATGTTTTGGTGTATTATAAATAAACTGCTGTGTGCATTTATGAATAAAAATCTGTTATTTACTAAAAAATATATTATGTAATATAATAATTACCTTGCAGCTTTAACTCCTTTGATCTCTGCGCTCGTAAAATCGGGATTTGATGCAAAATATGCTGTCATCATAAATGCATCTACTTTCGGTAGATTGTCCGATTGTGCTTTAACGAAACCAGTTTCAGTCATCGTCCTAGATTCACTACCAATCACAGAACCTAATCTAAACTAAACTTCACTACAATCAGCACAAGAATATAACTTAATGCAGGTTTCAATTATTTATTATTTACCACTAACAATAAAGCCTAAACTAGTTTCTATTACTTGCGGAATATTTTCTTTGATCGTTACAGGTCGATCTTTAATTAAGTCTGACACAATGTCATTTCCTAACAATATTTCTATACGTGAACGCTTGTAATAGTACGGATCAGCTA
>DVZO01000012.1:0-10559 GCA_018237485.1 Sarota myrtea
TGCATAAACACAGTTCAAAATAAACACCTGGTCGGACCACACGTCTTTTCATTTATCAACCCGTGAACTACCGCAGTTAAACAAAGTGAACCTTAATTAAATCAATATATGGTCGAAATCGAGCCGGATCGCGCATACCGCACCGTCGAACTCGGACGGGAGAACAATAAAATTCTAAGAATTGCGTGTACAATAACAAATGAGAATTTGAGTGCGAATGCAACTAACTATATCTATTCAGTGGTATTACGTAAAACGTGTTAAAACTTTAAATATCAAGGTATAATCAACTTTCAGTTATAATATTGTTATTGTCGAAGCTGCATTTTATTATTTACTATGTCAGGCGAACAGATACTGAATGTACTGATGGAAACTGGACGCTTATTACAAAAATTTAAAATTAACATGCAGAAGTGTCCCAAAGAACGTCGTACGAAGGGTTACGTAGAGGCAAGAATACAAACCTTGGGTGAGTACTGGCAAGCGTTTCGAAGTGCCCATCAAGAACTGGTCAAATGTACCCCTGAACCAAACAGGGGAGATATCCCGTATTTTGTAAACGAGGAATATTACATCATCGAAGACATATATATAAGCGTTCATGGCCAACTGAAGGATATGTATACATCATTTCTGCCAATGCGGCGTGAAGAGTCGTTGGACACCTCGAATGTTACCGGTACGTCCGCGTCACAAGCAGTAATACTACCTAAAATCCAACTTCCGACATTTTCCGGAAGGTATGAAGACTGGCCCACGTTTGACGACATATTCTCAACTCTAGTACATGACAACACGACAATAACCAAAGTACAAAAGATGCACTATTTAAAATCATCAATCGTCGGCGAGCCTGAAGCTTTATTAAGGCATTTCACAATTACAGAGGAAAATTATGAAACGGCATGGAGTACTTTAAAAAACAGGTACGGAAATAAACGTGTTATAATTAATTCAATAATAAAAAGGTTTTGTGAGCAAAGGAAATTATATTCTCAGACTTCTTCGCAAATTAAACAACTACTAGACACATCATCAGAATGCCTAGATAGTCTAAGAAACTTAAACATTAATATCGACAACTGGGATCCGCTCATAATATTTTTGATATCAAATAAATTGGACAACGAAACACGCATAGCCTGGGAAGAATATTCATATAAAGAAACACAAAATGATCTACCGACTTGGATTAATTTAAAAAATTTCCTAGAATGTAAATTCCGTACTTTAGAGCTAACAACTTCTTCTTCTACTTCGAACAACCGTAAGTATAAAACTGAAACAAAAATCATTCCATGCCACAACCTCAAGCACGAAGATATGTATTAAATGTAAAGGTCAGCACACACTATGTCACTGTAAGGAGTTTATTCAGTTAATACCTGAAACACGAACCGAGTTTGTTAGAACAAACAACTTGTGTTTTAATTGCTTAGGAGCGGGTCATAGTTCAATAAAATGTAGATTACGAATGACGTGCAGAGTATGCCACCGCGGACACCACTCGTTGTTACATCAGTCCAGCAATCGTACACAAACTCAATACAATGGTGCTCAATCCGATCAGAGACAACAAGATGATCACGAAAACACAAACACAAGCAACGTTGAGCTGCACGCTCACATGTCCACCAATGCGTCTACAGCATTACTGGCTACAGCGCTGCTGCCAGTCAAGGATGAACAGGGACATATCACGATACTTCGTGCATTAGTAGACTCCGGGTCACAAGCATCATTCATCAGTGAAAGAGCCGCACAGTCGCTAAGACTAAAGAAGACACCAATCAACGGCACTATCACAGGCGTCGGTTCTACTAAAACTAATGTGAAACATTCAGGTAAAGTTACTATTTTATCTAGACATGACACAAGCTTTAACCTGGAAATCAATGTTTATATCATACAAACACAAATTACATCACACTTACCGTCACAAACAATCCCTACACACACCTGGTCACATCTTCAAGGTCTTGTTCTGGCTGATCCTAGCTACAATCATCCAGGACGAATAGACATGCTGCTAGGTGTCGATGTATATGCCCAAATTGTCAAAAGTGAAGTAATCAAGGGTCCCCCAGGTTCACCATGTGCCCAAAATACAAGCCTAGGTTGGATTCTCTTTGGACATATACAAGATAAGACACATAGGGATGAATTAATTTCAATGCACTTGAATCTGGATCTAGATAATATGCTGAAAAGAACGTGGGAATACGATGAAGATGAACAAAGAAAACCTACATTAGAAGAAAGAAAATGTGAACAAATCTATCAATCAACTACCACTAGAACAGATGAAGGACGGTACGTTGTCAAGCTACCTACGAAGACAGACATTCTTCTATCACCACAGGGGAACACTAGAGAAATAGCACTAAGAAGATTATATCAATTAGAAAAGCGATTTGAAAGAGATTCAATTTTGAAGGAAAATTATCAGAAAGTTATCAAGGAATATTTAGACATGAATCACATGGAAGAAGTACCAGAAGAAGAATTGGATAAGCAAGCTGTATACTTAGGACATCACGTAGTTATAAGAGATGAAAAGGAAACTACTAAATATCGTATCGTATTTAACGCCTCGCAAAAGGGAATTAATAACATTTCACTTAATGACGAATTGCTAGTAGGTCCACAACTACAAGATGACATGAGAGCTTTAATAATGAGATGGCGTATGTGGAAGATCTGTTTTGTCGCTGACGTAACAAAAATGTATTTAATGACACTAGTCACAAAAGAAGACAGAGATTTGCAACGTATACTCTGGCGCAGCAATAAAAATGAACCTGTAAACGATTATAGACTAACGAGACTAACTTTTGGAACAGCCTCTGCCCCATATCTCGCCATAAGAACACTACATCAAGTTGCTGATGATGAAGGTCATGGAAAGGCAAATGCTGTAAATACAATAAAACGAGATTTCTACGTAGACGATCTCATGTCTGGTAAAGACTCAGTAGAAGATGCTATCAAGGTGGCCAAGCAAATCGAATCTATTTTAGAAAAGGGAGGCTTTCAACTTCAAAAATGGTGCTCCAATAGCTCTGATTTCCTGAAACAATTTGATATTACGCAAAGGAGTTCGCAGGCTAACCTAGAAATTAAACTAGACAGTATGGTAAAAGCATTAGGCTTGCATTGGAATATGGGGAAAGATACATTCCATTATACATTCAGCTTACCTTCAATTGATCAGAACATCACAAAACGCACAATTCTAGCCGACATACAAAGATTGTTTGATCCTCTTGGTTGGTTATCTCCCGCAATTTTACCGGCAAAATTGTTAATGCAAAAATTGTGGTTACAAGGTGTTACCTGGGACGAACAAGTCAATCAAACAATAGCCGAACAATGGATTGAATTAAGAAACAGTTTTCAATATTTACCTGACATTGAAATAGACAGATGGCTGCATACAACTGAAAATAATAAAGAAAATGTAACGATTCATGGTTTTTGCGACGCGTCAACGCGCGCCTACGCTGCAGTAGCATATCTAAGGGCTCGTGCTGCAGATGGAGAAGTAAAGATATCAATGATTGCAGCAAAAACACGTGTAGCTTCTGTTAGATCTAAATCCTTACCTCGTCTGGAACTATGTGGTGCTGTGCTGCTAGCAGGACTTATGAAACAGATAAAAGACGCAATGAATCTACGCACCTGTCAATTGTTTGCCTGGACAGATTCAACTATAGTACTATCTTGGTTGTTTGGCGAACCTGCAAGATGGAACACTTATGTGAGAAATCGAGTTATTGAGATAACAGACAAAATAGGTAATCGTAACTGGTATCACGTTCAATCTCAAGATAACCCAGCTGATGTCGCATCACGAGGAAAGCTTTTAGTGGAACTGAAAGATTTTAATCTATGGTGGAAAGGTCCAGAATGGCTCAGTGAAGGAGAAATTAAATACACGAGACCAAAAATTATAACTACAGATTTAGAAAGCAAGCAAACTATAAGCACAAATTGTAGAATAAGTATAGAACAAAGTTTAGCAATTAAACAATTAAATTCAAAGAATTTGATAACCTTGCAGAGCTACTAAAAGTAATAGTATTCTGTAAAAGATTTTTAAACAGAAAAGAAAATAAAGAAGCAATAATTACAGCACAAGAATTAGAAGAAGCTATGAAAACATGCATAAAAATAATACAAAAGGATACATTTGAAGATGACATAAACAACCTGAAATTAAATAAAAGAGTTACAGAAAAAAGTAAACTAAAATACTTACAACCTTACCTGGATGAAGATGAGGTCCTCAGGGTGGGCGGTCGACTTCGTCACTCTGACCTGAAAGAACACAGCAAACATCCAATAATTCTAAATGATGACAATCCGTTGACACTTCTTATTGCTGATGACGCACACACAAAGACGCTGCACGGTGGTCCACAGCTAATGCTTAGCTTCTTAAGAACACGCTTCTGGATCCTGAAAGCAAAAAAGATAGTCAAAATGAAAGTAAGAAAATGTATATTGTGTGCACGTTATAATGCAGTTAGCAGATCTCAAATAATGGGAGACTTACCGCGAGAAAGAGTCACTCCAGCGAGACCGTTTCTAAACTCAGGAGTTGATTTTGCAGGTCCATATCAAGTTTTGATGACAAGAGGTAGAGGAGCAAAAACAAGCAAATCATATATCGCTATTTTCGTCTGCATGTGTACAAAAGCAGTACATTTAGAATTAGTTGGTGACCTTACCTCAGAAGCCTTCATTGGCGCTTTTAGAAGATTCGTTTCAAGACGAGGACGATGCGCACATATATGGAGCGACCAAGGTAGAAACTTTATTGGAGCTAATAAGGAACTTGCAACTGCATGGGCAGAAGCGAAACTAGATTTTGGTGGTGCAATAGCTGAATTACTGGCCCTGGATGACACGCAATGGCACTTTCTCCCAGTTTATAGTCCTCATATGGGAGGTTTGTGGGAAGCGGGTGTAAAGTCCATAAAATACCATTTGAGAAGAGTATTAGCATCTCATCTCACCTTTGAAGAAATGGCAACGCTGCTATGTCAAGTGGAAGCATGTCTCAACTCCCGACCTCTTAGTCCAATGGAAGAAAATGATGCAATGAACATAATGCCACTTACTCCTGGTCATTTTTTAATAGGAGAAGCACCGATCACGATTCCTACGCCTGATTTACGAAATACTCCTATGAGTCACCTTTCCCGATGGCAGCATCTGCAAAAACTATTAGCTGATTTTTGGCGCAGATGGCAGCAGGAATACTTGTCTAGGCTGCAACAGCGTCCTAAATGGTACAAGAAGGCAGAGGAATTTGAACTAGGAAAAATTGTGCTTATCAAACAGGATAACTTACCTCCTGGCAAATGGATGCTGGGTCGAATCGTAGATAAACATCCCGGTTCTGATGGTGTGACCAGAGTGTATAGTGTAAAAAGTGGGGACTGTGTGGTGAAGAGATCTATGTTAAAGCTATGTCCTATGCCAATAGACACTAAATCTTAGCACATGCAGTTAGTAAAGTATGTTACACATTGGTTACATAAGCATATAAGGTAAAATCGATATCATAAAGTTAGATATTAAAAGCTAAATTACTTTTTATAAATATAATTAGATAAAGCAATGTTAGTAAAATGTTAAATGAGTGATACAGTCCACATGTAAGAAAACTACTGACTATTGTATATCAGGAGAATTAATAATGTTTCATCATATTTTCAATTAAAAGTAAAATAATTTATGAATAATGTTAAATCTATATATTAACTTGAGTTTATGAATTGCAAACTAAGTTTTAGTGAAAGGTCAATGAAAATAATGAACTTTCATGTCTAATCAAAACAATATATTATATTATGTAAAGTATGTACCTAAACTACCTAATAGAATATAAAAAAAAACCTTCGGCATGCAACTTACCTGATAAACAGATGAAGCCCACTATCAACTACATTACCGGTATTTGGTATGATGTATAATAAATTGTAGAATTAGAAGCCTTCATTTTAATATGCCATACGTATTTGATAATTTAAATTCTGTAGTCATTCTATTGTTTCTAATCTATCAATTATTACAATGTGTTTTAACATTAATTTGGAAAGGACTTGATAGTCCTTTGGTGGGCGGCATGTTCGATGCATTAGTATTAATAATTGTCTTGTAAGGTCTATTATGCATAAACACAGTTCAAAATAAACACCTGGTCGGACCACACGTCTTTTCATTTATCAACCCGTGAACTACCGCAGTAAAACAAAGTGAACCTTAATTAAATCAAGAACACTATGGATAAGATTGAGACACAACGAGCAATTTGTGACACTAAGCGTTCTGCTACTGCCACTAAACTAGATAAATCTGTCAATGTTTCAGTACAGGCTCCAGTAAGGGATAACGCCGTAAATACTAAACAAAATACTTTAAATCTCGATAATAGATGTTCTACTGCTATATCTAGTGAAAATCAAAAGTTTAGTGTGGAATCAAACTCTATAAATACCACTAATTTACAAAAAAATATCTACTTATTAGGCACACAACAATGTAGTGGCCTTGCATCTGATTTATTACATTCTAGGCTCACTAACAAATACGACAAATTAATAAAATATCTGCTATCACGCAGCCAGGTGCTTTAGCTGAGAATGTGTCACCATATATAAAATGGTGCCCGCAAACAAGCAATGCAAAGTATATTTTATGTGTCGGAGAAAATGATAAAAATCCGACACAATTATTTATAGAATTGAGTTCATTAATTAAGCAGCTGAGAAATAGTGTAATAATAGTTTTAGGAGTAACCAATAACAATTTTTAAATGTATACAAGTTAAACTCAATATTAAAAACAATATGTAACAATAGCAATAATTGTCATTTCAGCGAAGCGGACTTTATCTCGGATAGGGTTTTCTTATGTAATAAAATAAATATGTTAATTGATTGTTTAGATTATAATAAAAAATATTTGTCACTAAATACTCGAACTAATCAAAATAATATTAAAAATCACAGCAGCAATAGAATAAAAACCTTGAAAAAGGGTACTATTCCCTATTATTTTCATAAAATGGAAAAAACTAAAGATATCAAGTGCTCGGAATTCGAACCGGTTGCGGTAGCTAAAATTGGAACAATACCGTATTACTTTAATAAACTCAAACAACAAAAATCGCAATCACCTCATAATAAGACATTCTTTCGCGAATCAAAAAATAATTAAACTCAAAGATACTATTACAGTGATGCACCAAAACATAGCAGGCCTATTAATTAAAAGAGAATTAATAGAAATTGGCCTAGAAAGCTTGGCCGAAAATAAAACATCTGTAGACATTTTGTGCTTTAGTGAAACGTTTTTAAAGTTTGGCACAGAATGTAACGTGAGTTTAAAATCTTTCAAGTTAGCAGCATCTTTTTCTAGAAAAAAATCAAAAAGAGGTGGTGTTTGTATTCTAACCAAACACAATATTGTTTCAAAAAATTTAAACACTGCTGTAACTAGTATTGAAAGACATTTTGAATGTTGTGCAATTGAAATTCCAATATATAAAGTAATAATTATTTGCATATATGGAACGCCTGATTCTGACGTAAAAGGTATTTTTTAAACATTTGGAGGATACAATATACAAATTCAATAAAACTAAAAACAAGCACGTAATAATTTTAGGTGATTTAAACATAGACACAATTAAAAATAACAAAATATCTTTAGAACTTACAATTTTAATAGAAAGCTATAACTTTAAACTTCACATAAACCAGCCCACAAGACAAAAATCCTGTATTGATCATATCATCAGCAATTTTTCCAAAATTGTTAGAACTGAAACTCATAATTTACAATTATCTGATCATAATACGTGCCAAACAATTAGTTTTCAAGTTAATAAAAAACCTTCACCATCAACATACTACAGATTTAGAAGAGATTTTAATAAAGACAATGTTAATAAGTTTAAAGACTGCCTCGCAGCTCTATCATGGAGTACAGTGTTGGATCAAGGCGACCTAGATTTAGCATTTGATGATTTTATGGAAACATTTTTGCTTTTTTACAATCTGTGTTTTCCGAGAATAGAAGTGCGGCAAAAGACAAGATCTGGACGTTTAAAATGGCTTACAATAGGTATAAAAAAATCTTGTAAAAACTGTGGAAGCTTAAGATATTTAGCTTATCAAACTAAAGCAAAAAAGGATCGTCATAAATATCTTAATTACTCCAAAATTTTATAACAATGTATATATTTGACACAACGAATTAATAACAAAAAATTTGTACTAAATTTTAAAAATAAATGCAAAGCAGCATGGGCTATAGTTAAGGAACAAACTGCAGAAAAGTCATTACATACTAATATAGATAAATTAATCATAGATAATAATACTATTACAGACACATTGCAAATAGCCGAAACGTTTAATGAAAAGTTTACAGATCTTAAAAATAAATTAAGCATAACCAGCGGACAAGCTTCACATAATAGATATAGTATAGATAGTGTTAGAGAATCCATATTTTTGCGTCCTTGTGATGAAAAAGAATGCATAAGCATAATAAAAGCGTTAAATAACACAAATGCTGTAGGCTACGATGAGGTTAATACAAAAATATTAAAAGCCTGCGCTTATTTGCTCAGTCCTGTATTGTCTTATCTGATAAATTTATCATTTTCATCAGGTATATTTCCAAATTGTCTTAAAAAAACGATTATAAAGCCGTTATTTAAAAAAGGATGTCCTTCTGATATCAATAATTATAGACCTGTTGCACTCATTCCTATACTTTCAAAAGTTTTTGAAAAGGCTATGGCATCCAGAATAAACAACTTTTTTCAGCAACATAACATAATTAGACCAGAGCAGAATGGTTTCCAAAAACAAAAATCTACTACATTATCTGCATTTTCATTAATACGGGAAATAACGAAAAATATCGATAGGGGTAATCACACATTCGGCATTTTCTTTGTCATGACGAAGGCGTTTGATTACGTAAAACATGATGTGATATTATACAAGTGTGAACAGTATGGAATCAGAGGAGTTGCATATGACTGGATGAAATCATACCTAAGTAATAGATATCAATGCGTAGAAATAACTTCAATCAATAATAATTCAAGATTAACTAATTACACGTCTTCATACAAGCATAATACTTATGGTGTACCACAGGGCAGTATTTTGGGCCCCTTGGGGTTTTTAATTCATATTAATGACTTGCCCAAAGCCATAAAGCATCCAAGTGTTTTGTATGCGGATGATGTATCTTTAATTATACATGACAAGAATGAAAAAATATTAGAACTAAAATTAAACCAGGCTATTAATGATGTGGGTCAGTGGATTGACAATAATAACCTACTCTTAAATGCTGCCAAATCAAAATGCACTCAATTTAGAAATAGAAAAATGAAAAAACTTAATGTAAAAGCAATATACAAAAACACTTTAATAGAACAGACCACAACAGTGTCATTCTTAGGAATCACTTTGGACGAACATTGTACTTGGGTTCCGCAAGTACAGAAAGTTTGTAATAAAATAAACCGATTTGTCTATGTTTTGTGTAGAATTAGAAAGGTGGTAGACAAAGATACGGCGTTGGTAGCTTATTATGGGTATGTAGAATCGGTTTTGAGGTATGGACTGGTTCTTTGGGGAAATTGTACTGAAATGAATAGGGCTACAAAAACGCTGTGTTCGTGCTATTTCAGGTGCAGCTCCACTCGAATCATGCAAGCCGCTGTTTAAGGACTTGAACTTGCTTACGTTACCATGTTTATATGTGTACGAGTGTGCTTGCTTTGCCAAAAAATATTCACATGAATTTCAAATGATAAAAGATGAGTATCAGTTCTATCGCCGTCACGCGAACAAATTGTATTTGCCTCCTTCTAAGACAACACTTTTCAATAAAAATTGCAGTCAAATGATCATTAAAATATACAACAAACTACCAGAAAGTTTTAAAACTCTTTCTGTACCTAAATTTAAAATAGCTGTTCACAAATATTTAAGTGACAAATGTTTTTATACAATAAAAGATTATTTTAATGATAAGCAGTAAAATTAGTAAGATGTGTTGCTTATGCGAGCCAGTATTATGCGGTTCGTTATTTTTTATAACGTGGAAAAATATTTTAATAATAACTGTATTACATACTTAAATATAAATAAAAGGTATGTATTTGATAACAACGTTGTAACAATAAACTAAACACATTTCTATAAGGTAGACATCAATTAATTAAGTAGATGTATTTTGTCTGTGCCACAATGTTAAAAGGTTTTCTGTTAAAAGGTGTCTGTGTGATATTTTCAACCACAACAAATGTTTTTGCACGCCATTGATTTGGCAAAATAGGATTAAAGCACATTATATTATGAAAGAACTGATGTAACCCTATATTATGCATAATAAATAAGTTTGAAGTTTGAAGTATATTTTCAAGTCCACTCAAACAAAAGTACTAATTTACATTCTAACCTAACCTAAACAAAATGTACTTACTTACACGTGTTGTTATATATTTTCTGTCT
>DVZO01000013.1:0-10235 GCA_018237485.1 Sarota myrtea
GATAGTAGATAGGGACAGCGGGAATCTCGTTAATCCATTCATGCGCGTCACTAATTAGATGACGAGGCATTTGGCTAGTTTTACATCTTTTTACAAACATTTGTAAAATCACTCCATCATGCTTCCTTAGTGACCCGGACAGAGCCGGTAAGTAATCATTATGGATGAACGACGAGAGCGCCCTAGTCCCTACCCCCGTCGAGCAAAAGACATTTCAAGGATTGATGGCATTGAGAGCAGCTGGAAAGAATACATTAAAGGGAAACGTGCAGGAGGTTCGGTCTACCCCCTATGGCCACTACTCTTCGGGTACCTTGTGGACCCTCATAACCCACAGGCTCCAGTAACTTCGCCCAGTGACTGCCGAGAGACGGAAGTCATCTGATTGAAACGCGTCCAATTCATATGCGAACCACGCAGGACTTTAGATGTTATTGAGGCTAATGTGTGACTCTTCAAGCCCAGAAGCGACTTCAGCTCGCGAGCTGACGTAACACTCCAAACACCGCGCCACGAGATCGTAGCGGACGTGCATTGGACACGCTGCTTTGGGATGCTCAGTTTACCTGCAACAAGCCCAACTAGCTCACCATCCCCACCGTACTTACGGCACTTGGTCTGGTGAGCATCATCAAGCAAGCGCTGGCCCGAAACAACCTGCGCGTCGACAATCACAGCCACGCCTTCCTTCACAGCCACGATGTCCGGCTTTCTAAGTCCACGTGAAGTCATAAACCTCGGCTCCATCTCCACGGACCACCCCATTTCAGCCAACGCCTTCACCAAGACGTTGACTACACAGTTGTGCCGCTCGATACGACCACCGTGCGTTCTAAAACACTGTTGTAAAGTGTGGGCAGTAGTCTCAGTGACCGCACAACCAGCGCGGCACTTCAACTCCACCCCATGGTTCCTTCTACCCCGACTCGCTCTCACTCGAGAGGGAAGGGTATTAATGTGCACATGCACGAACTGCACGAAATCGCGGCCGCTCACCTGCCCGCTCCATGCACGTAACCACTTAGTGGATTCCGGCACACCTCCGGATTCGCGAAGTTCGAACCCATCGGTGGAAGCGTGCAGTTGCTGACACCAAAACTGCTTAACACTCCGAGAGTGCGTAACGGGGTTCTCCACAGAGAACTTCAGTGCCTGTTTACTGGCCCAGCGCAGTTTTGTACGAATCCTGTTGGATTTGGCGGCAGCTCTGGCTACCGGCCACTCCGACGCCGCAAGTGTCCCGTATCTACGTACCACGAGATCCGGAATGACAGCTCGCAGCGAGGGCAGCCCCAGGCCACCGTCCTTAACTGCAGCATGGAAGTACCCAGTAGGCACATCATGCGGAAGCCTCAGCCACTTCCTCACAGCACCCCGGATTTGGACGTCGAGCATTCGCAACCTGTCATCCGAAATTTTGCCAAGCACAAGGCCATGCAAAAACTTCGGTACCAGGTGGGCCCTCACTAACTCCAGACGCTGCTGGGGCTTCAGCGGGGCTTTCCCGATATTGGACAGAGCCGTCGCGATGTCCTGCTCTAACATCACACATCCAGCGGACTTAAAGTCAACTCCAAGATAGCGCCATCGCTCCACACAAGAGATCTGCTTCAGCTTACGCCGTCGTACCCGGAACGTTGGTTCCGTAAGGTAATGCAGCTTCTTACGGTGTCGGTCAGGCACCATCGACAAAACAGAGCACTTACCATGGTTTAGCTTGAGGCCCATCATCTCCCCAATCTTGTCCACACAATCAATAGACTCCTGCATCCCTACCCTCGATCCTGCAAGCAGGACTAAGTCGTCAGCATACGCCAGAGCAGAGACACGCTCACCTTCCAGCATATAACCGACAGACTTTGGCAGCGACGCAAGGACAACGTCCATGGCCATGTTGAACAATAAGGGCGACAACGGATCCCCTTGACGAACCCCCCTACCCACCGCAACAGGACCGCTCCTATCTGTCCCAACGGCAAACACAGTGTTCGCCGTCTCGTACAGCCGAGCAATGTACTTGCAAAAGGGCTCGGGCAGTCCTCTCGCCCCAAGTAGCTCTAGCAGCGCCTTGTGAGACACTGTGTCAAACGCCTTGGAGAAATCGAGCACCGCCACGTGCACCTCTCGCAGATACTTCCTGCTGTCCCCCAGAACCGCATCAAGCACTGCGCTGTTCTCTAATGTGCCATCTGCACAAATGAACCCGCGCTGACGCATATCCGGAGGACTACAATGAAGCAACCTTCGTGCTAGGACCGCATGGAAATGTCGGAGTGGCACGGACGCGATCGAAATCGGTCTATACTCACCCGGACTCCCTGGCGTCTCTGTCTTCGGCACAAAGATCGTCTTACATTGTCGCAGTGGTTCAGGAACTTCGCCTTGAGCCATCCAGGCATTAAATAGTTCCGCCTTCAAGTGCACTGGAACTGCACGCCACTCGTCCGTACGAATACCGTCCGGACCAGGCGAAGTCATCGAGCCAAATTTGGTCGCCCTCACTTCATCAGAAGTAATGGGCTCCCACAACCGAGAGAGGTCATGCCCCGATCCCCCATACTGCCCCCCAGACCCAAGAGCCCGAAGAGCTTCTGGTGTAGGACCAGGAGCAGTGGACACTGCTTCGAGGACAGGGCGCCAGAAGGCGTCCAACTCCCCTAGGCTGTGCTTCACCGCCTTGCAACGACCATCTATAACCTCGGCTGCTATTTGTCCACGACAGACTTTAAAGAGCTCCTGCACTCTCGCGTATTCTATCCGTCTCCGTTTTCGGGACGACATATTGCCCATAGGTGCATCCACATTGCCTCTACCGAGCCGCCTCATAGCCCTCCTTCCCAGACCAAAAGACGCCTGGCGCCTCTTCACGCCCTCAAGGAGCGCATCAAGGCACCGATTCGCCTCGTCCGAGAGCTCAGGTATGGGTGAATCATCAGCGGGACGTGTGTCATTAGAAGCCACGTCTTGCTCTACCGAAGGCCGCGCTGCTGCAGAGGTTGACGCACCCGTATCCCGACTTGCACTCGCCAGTCCGATTTGGTCCTCCAAGTACTCAGCACGGCACGCTTGTACCAGCCTCTTGTACTTGTCGGCCCTCCTCTGACCTTTGATTGCTTCCAAAGACCTGCCAAAGTCCGGAAGCTCAGCAATCAGGTCCACGTTTGTGCAGCCCCCCTTAACTACAATCAGCCGCGCCTCAGTCCGAGCCAAGAGCATGAGCTCCTCCTCACACCATCTCCGCTTCTTCACATTCCTAGCAGCTTCGGCATTTGCCTCAACAGGATGAGCGCGCCGCTTGTGCACGCCTAAACCCGTCTTCGTGGAGAAGCATCGCTCACAAACCGGACACGCCCAACTCAGCGACCGCCGGTTTACCCGGCTATCACTAGTCGACGCCACCGGAGATAGATTAACCCGGCTCCCCGCCTCCTGTGGAAGTGCAGGGTGGGTTTTATTATTTCCTTTTCCATTTTTAGCCGTTTAATTTATATGGCAGTATGGCGGGCTGCTAACCCAACCAACCGCCCTCGCCCACGTTTTTTGCAAAGGTCCCAACCACGAAGGAAAACGCTAGGCTTGACGGCAACCGTAGTATACCGCCCATCGGGACTGCAGCCATCTGTAGCAGCGACTGCCTCACTCGAGGTTACACCCCCATCGAAGATAGTAAGGGTGCTGCACACTCCGAAGAGAACCCGAGGACCAGCCCCACCCGATTCGAGGGAAAAGGGGAGGCAATGTGCAGGGAGCATTTCTGCCCCCTCTGTGCGGTTACCCCGTAGGGTAGAGTCGCACCCCTCTGCCAGGTGACAATGGAACAAAAAACACGCACACACTATGTGAACAACAGCGGCCAATTAGTGTGAGATGGCACTCGATTAGCACCGCCCGGGGGGCACGTGTAGGGCGGGCCTGAAAACAGGTGGTAAAATCCTACGGACGTGAGTGCCACCACCCCCCAAAGAGAGTCATAGTTACTCCCGCCGTTTACCCGCGCTTGCTTGAATTTCTTCACGTTGACATTCAGAGCACTGGGCAGAAATCACATTGCGTCAACACCCGCGAGGGCCATCGCAATGCTTTGTTTTAATTAGACAGTCGGATTCCCCTTGTCCGTGCCAGTTCTGAGCTGACCGTTGAACGGCGGTCGTACAGAACCGCGCCACTCGAACACGAATGCCCTCGCGACGCGGCCTTACGGCTAGGAAGATCCGCGGAAGGCCGGAACGCGGGTCCAGATTCCGTCCGTGGGCCCCGAGAGACCCACGAACATCGACCAGGCCCGGCACCGGCCGCATCCGCTTCCCGTCCAAACCCGACACGCCCCGGTCCTCAGAGCCAATCCTTATTCCGAAGTTACGGATCCAATTTGCCGACTTCCCTTACCTACATTATTCTATCGACTAGAGGCTCTTCACCTTGGAGACCTGCTGCGGATATGGGTACGAACCGGCGCGACATCTCCACGTACATCCCTCACCTGAATTTTCAAGGTCCGCAGAGAGTATCCGGACACCGCCGCAAATGCGGTGCTCTTCGCGTTCCGAACCATATCTCCCTTCTATAGGATTCCATGGAACTCGAACGCTCAGGCAGAAAAGAAAACTCTTCCCGGACCCCTCGGCGGCGTCTTCAGGCCACTTTGGGTTACCCCGTCGAACACTCGCTTTGAAACGAGGGAACGATTATTGAAACGGTTCCGCTGCCGGGTTCCGGAATAGGAACCGGATTCCCTTTCGCTCAAAGGGCGTTGTTTATCATCCATCATGAATTAATAACAGAATAAAAACACGCCACATCGACATAAGATCTCTCCTTGAGCTTAGGATCGACTGACTCGCGAGCAACTACTGTTCACGCGAAACCCTTCTCCACGTCAGTCCTCCAGGGCCTCGCTGGAGTATTTGCTACTACCACCAAGATCTGCACCGACGGAGGCTCCAGGCGGGCTCACGCCCAGACCCTTCTGCGCTCTCCGCCGCGCACGTCCTACTCGTTACGGCATAATGACGCATACGCGACGCACTTGCCCGTAACGGTAGTGTATAGGCAAAACGCTTCAGCGCCATCCATTTTCAGGGCTGGTTGCTTCGGCAGGTGAGTCGTTGCACACTCCTTAGCGGATTCCGACTTCCATGGCCACCGTCCTGCTGTCATGAGCGACCAACGCCTTTCATGGTGTCCCATGAGCGTTTTTTAGGCGCCTTAACACTACGTTTGGTTCATCCCACAGCGCCAGTTCTGCTTACCAAAATTGGCCCACTTGGCACCGTCATCAGATCTCCGGCTTCATCGTTCGAGTAAGCCGGAGTTCTCACCCATTTAAAGTTTGAGAATAGGTTGAGGTCGTTTCGGCCCCAATGCCTCTAATCATTCGCTTTACCGGATGGGACTGTTACAATCGACGCCAGCTATCCTGAGGGAAACTTCGGACGGAACCAGCTACTAGATGGTTCGATTAGTCTTTCGCCCCTATACCCAGTTCCGACGATCGATTTGCACGTCAGAATCGCTACGGTCCTCCATCAGGGTTTCCCCTGACTTCGACCTGACCAGGCATAGTTCACCATCTTTCGGGTCCCAGCATCTGTGCTCAGAGCGCGCCTGCATTCACGGATTGGAAACGAGACGCCTCGGGAGTGCGAGAGTCCGACGCGAGCCGGAGCTCCATCCTCCCTGAGCGCACGGCTAGCGTGCACCTTCACTTTCGTTGCGCCTTTCAGTTTTGTTACGAGTTAACTCAATGACTCGCACACATGCTAGACTCCTTGGTCCGTGTTTCAAGACGGGTCCTGCGAGTGCCCGAAACGGAATCATCGCAGACAGAGACGCGCACGGTCAGAGACTACACGGCTGCGACGAAACAGCAACGCCGCGTCAACGTCCGCACTCGGGCAGGACGTCGGCGACGGCGGTTGGCTTGCGTCGGGCCTGACGCGCTCGAGGCGCGTGCGCGGTTCGCATTGAAGCGTATTCAGTGTCAGATACCGTCCGATATGACCGCCGGCCGGCCACCGCCACGGTTCGACGGTGACGCGTGAACGTCACCGCCGGACTCCCGAGCGGCGCTTAGGCCGACGTCGAACGGGTCGCGATGCATTACTAAGAGAGAAGTGCACGCCGTCGACGGACGTCGACGGACGCGGCCCGTGCCCGCCGAGACGCGTGAGCGACCGGTGAACATCGAGGCACGCGCCCGTACGCCGCCGAAATGACGATGAATCTCTCCGTTCGTTCATTCGAGTTTCGCAGGTTTACCCCTGAACGGTTTCACGTACTCTTGAACTCTCTCTTCAAAGTTCTTTTCAACTTTCCCTCACGGTACTTGTTCGCTATCGGTCTCGCGGTCATATTTAGCCTTAGATGGAGTTTACCACCCACTTAGGGCTGCACTCTCAAGCAACCCGACTCTGAGGAGAGTCCCTCTCGCCGCCGCGCACCGTCACTACGGGCCTGGCACCCTCTACGGATAAACGGCCCCGTTCAAGACGAACTTGGACAGGTGCGGCGACGACGAGAAAGCGGAACCTCCCGAACACCACATCTCCCGTCACCGAGACGACGACGGGATTCAGTGCTGGGCTATTTCCTGTTCGCTCGCCGCTACTAAGGAAATCCTTGTTAGTTTCTTTTCCTCCGCTTACTAATATGCTTAAATTCGGCGGGTGATCCTCCCTGATCTGAGGCCAACGATAAAAAGTAGAGGCAGACGCGATATCCGTCGGCGCAACGACGTCGCACGTACACGTAGTGGATACGTGTAGTCCACGTCGACGCGCCCTTCGGACGTCGTGTCCGCCTACTGGTCGTCGTCGTACGTCTTAGGCGTATACGTGCGCACACACGCCCACACCTCGACATCTCTCTCGCAGAAACTTGAAAGTTCACGCGGAGCTGTCGTGGACGTGGCGTGCGTAGCGCGTACACACGCACCGACGACGACCGATTCACGATATTTAAACGGACGGCGGCTGTATCGGTCAAACCCGAGAGGGAGTAACCTCACCGACCGATCCGTCAAATGTTCACAGAGTAAGTACACAGTGTGAACAGTGTGGTATTTGTTTTTATGCAGCCGGCCCTCAGACAGGAGTGGTCCTGGATGTTTCTCCACGGACCGCAATGTGCGTTCGAAATGTCGATGTTCAAATGTGTCCTGCAGTTCACACTATGACGCGCAGTTAACTGCGTTCTTCATCGACCCGCGAGCCAAGTGATCCACCGTCCAGGGTAATAGTTTGGTGGTCGGTGTAAAATGATAAGAAAAAAGCATGTCGAAAAAAAACACACACCGCAATGTTTGTTTAGACACGGGCTCGAGGCGCGGATTCTCGCCGGTCAGCACCCGTGCGCCTTCGAATACGAAGACAATGAAGAAGAAGAAGAAGATTATCGAGCCAGAGGGCACGCGCGCGCGCGTAGCACGGCCGCGGCACTCGGAACACGTTAATGATCCTTCCGCAGGTTCCCCTACGGAAACCTTGTTACGACTTTTACTTCCTCTAAATGATCAAGTTTGGTCAACTTCCCAGCAACGCCGACGGCCGTGAAGCCACCGCGTGTCGGTCCGAAGACCTCACTAAATCATTCAATCGGTAGTAGCGACGGGCGGTGTGTACAAAGGGCAGGGACGTAATCAACGCGAGCTTATGACTCGCGCTTACTAGGAATTCCTCGTTTATGGGGGATAATTGCAAACCCCAATCCCCAGCACGAAGGAGTTTCAACGGGTTGCCCGGGCCTCTAGGCCAGGGAGAACATGCTGAATCCTTCAGTGTAGCGCGCGTGCGGCCCAGGACATCTAAGGGCATCACAGACCTGTTATTGCTCAATCTCGTGCGGCTCGAAGCCGCCGGTCCCTCTAAGAAGAATTTTAATACGCCGCCAGTGAGTTGCGCGACCGAAGTCGCGCACACCTAAATGACGACGCCTATTTAGCAGGCTAGAGTCTCGTTCGTTACCGGAATTAACCAGACAAATCGCTCCACCAACTAAGAACGGCCATGCACCACCACCCACCGAATCAAGAAAGAGCTGTTAATCTGTCAATCCTTCCGGTGTCCGGGCCTGGTGAGATTTCCCGTGTTGAGTCAAATTAAGCCGCAGGCTCCACTCCTGGTGGTGCCCTTCCGTCAATTCCTTTAAGTTTCAGCTTTGCAACCATACTCCCCCCGGAGTCCAAAATCTTTGGTTTCCCGGAAGCTGCCCGCCGAGCCATTGTAGTAACGTCGGCGGATCGCTAGATGACATATTTACGGTTAGAACTAGGGCGGTATCTAATCGCCTTCGAACCTCTAACTTTCGTTCTTGATTGATGAAAACACCTTTGGCAAATGCTTTCGCTGATGTTCGTCTTGCGACGATCCAAGAATTTCACCTCTAACGTCGCAATACGAATGCCCCCAGTTATCCCTATTAATCATTACCTCGGAGTTCTGAAAACCAACAAAATAGAACCGAGATCATATTCTATTATTCCATGCACGAAATATTCAAGCGGCATTTTGAGCCCGCTTTGAGCACTCTAATTTGTTCAAAGTAAAATTGTCGGCCCACCTCGACACTCACTGAAGAGCACCGCGATAGGATTTTGATATTGAACCGACGTGTTACCGCCGGCTCACCGACGATATGCTCCGCAGACGTGTCAGTATCACCGCGGATGCGGTGCACCGACAGCGCGGCGCACAAATGCAACTACGAGCTTTTTAACCGCAACAATTTTAGTATACGCTATTGGAGCTGGAATTACCGCGGCTGCTGGCACCAGACTTGCCCTCCAATTGTTCCTCGTTAAAATATTTAAAGTGTACTCATTCCGATTACGAGGCCTCGTAAGAGTCCCGTATCGTTATTTTTCGTCACTACCTCCCCGTGCCGGGAGTGGGTAATTTGCGCGCCTGCTGCCTTCCTTGGATGTGGTAGCCGTTTCTCAGGCTCCCTCTCCGGAATCGAACCCTGATTCCCCGTTACCCGTGACAACCATGGTAGTCGCAGAAACTACCATCGAAAGTTGATAAGGCAGACATTTGAAAGATGCGTCGCCGGTACTGGACCGTGCGATCGGCAAAAGTTATCCAGATTCATCAAAATTAACGACTTCGGACGCGAGGCCCTCCGTCGATTGGTTTTGATCTAATAAAAGCGCTCATCCCATCACTGGTCAGAGTTCTGATTGCATGTATTAGCTCTAGAATTACCACAGTTATCCAAGTAACTGAGTAAGATCTAAGGAACCAAAACTGATATATTGAGCCATTCGCGGTATCGCCTTAATACGGCTTGCACTGAGACATGCATGGCTTAATCTTTGAGACAAGCATATAACTACTGGCAGGATCAACCAGGGAGCTAACCACTCGCACAGTGAGCCCCGGGGCGCGCGTGCGAGGCACACGCGCCTTCGTGCTCTACCAACGAACGTGGACTAGTACTCCACGCGGCTACGCTTCGAATCCCCGAGGGGCTTCGAGCGGTACCACCGCTTACATTTTCAACATCGACAACATCAGTTTTCGCGTCGACAATGCGAGTGAACGCAAATATCGACACTCACCGCTGACGTGTCTCTGTATCTTGGGCGTACTGATACGCCATTATTGAACATTCATTGGCAACGAGATCGAAACGCACAAGTCCCGCGTCGTTAGACACTGACTCGGTTGCTTCTTTCACATTCGTTTTATTGTGTAAATAAAATTGTGATCGTCGCCCGGTGTTTGAGAGAGTCAAAAACCAAACTACTCTTTCATCACAAAAGAACTTGCGTCGTTGTTAAAGTGTAGCACGTTGAGGAGAGTGAACAATATATAAACAACTGTCCGTCCTCGCCGCGCCGTCGCTTTCGACCGAATGAGTGATACGCGCACAACACGCGCATCTGTCGGCCTTCACTGTAATGTTTCCAGTCACTGCATAACCGCTCACATCGTAGCGGAATTTACTGTGACACTACTGGCCTCAAGGATGTAAATAAAATCCAAAGCGCCATAACGAATCTAGCACGCAGAAATAAAAATAAAAATTGAAAAAAAAAAATGAAAAAAAAAAAATTTAAAATACAACAAAAACACGATGAAATACATGGTGGGGAACAGATAGAACAGAACCCCACCGATCTCCACACACCAATCCCCCCCCCCCTCCCCCTCATCTCCCCAACAACCCACACACATGCCAAAATCAAGATAAGGACATAAAAGCTACTAAAAATATGAACCTTCTATCGACTTTTA
>DVZO01000014.1:0-10041 GCA_018237485.1 Sarota myrtea
GTAAAACCTTACTAATTTTCATTATGTCAGGAAAAACTCCCTCGTCTATGCATTTATTAAATAGAAATGAGATATACGGTGCTATGATAGTAATGACGGAATCGACAAACTTTACCGACATACCCCATATGTCTTCAGTAGCCTTAAATTTTAGTGATTTGAAAATCTTTACTATCTCCTCTGAATTTACATGTCTAAATATAAAAGTTGAATGACAAGTACTGACGTTATTTATTAACAAAAATTGTGCCGATCGTGGAGCAGATTTTAAGTTTTGTGTAGTTTTGATAGGAATATTAGTAAAAAACTGTTCAAATTCATTTGCAATTTCAACATCTGAAACTAGAAGACCACGATCCGTGCGAATTTCATAGTGTAGATTATGATCTTTTGTTTTACCGGTTTCTCTGTTAATGATTTTCCACACTGCTTTTTGTTTATTATCTGATTTTTTTATTTCTTCACTAATGTGTAACGCTTTTGCTTCAATACAAATCTTTTTAAATAATTTAGAATATTTTTTAACAAAATTCACAAAGTTGTCATTCTGATTGTGAAGTTTTTGAGCATATAGATCATACAATGTGTCTCTACTTTTGTAAATTCCGGGAGTTGCCCAATCTTTGAATTTGCCCTTTGATTTGATAGGAATATTTTGAACTGTAAAAGTATTTTGAAATTCATTATTTAAAATATTAAAAAATTGCTCATAGAATATCAAATCAAATATTTTTATTACAAAATACTTAGTCTAGGTACCTACATTATCTTATTTTTTATTACAATTATTCATATAAGTGTATCTTAAGACTATAGCGCATAATCGATTTACATCAACCTCCGTACTAGTTGGGGACTGTGTGACGGTAGGCTGAGATTCCTCTATCACGCGCGGTTGTTGTGTTAGGAATGATTTTCTCCATATACCCACTTTATATAAAATTAAATGTTCAGTACAGTATATGCATAAACTTAAGTTAAAAATAAAGTAAAGTAAATAAAGTATAAATATAATGCAAAAATAAAAATAAAAGTTTTGTTAAATTATCATCGCTGAGTATATTATTTGTAAGTAGTGTATATTATATAACAGTGCGTGAGATAAAAAATGTGAATTGTAATATAAAAAAAAAAGTTTTGTTAAATTATCATCGCTGAGTCGATTTAACGAGTTGTAAAGCAAGAACAAAAACAAAAAAAAAAAGTTTTCGTTATAAACATCGACTGAGCCGTGAGTGACTTATCGTATGCTTTATTTATCTACAGGTTTTATTAGATTCTCAGTTTCATCAATAGTTAGCGATTTTAGATATTTGAAAATTATATTTTTTAGGGAGTATTTTTGTAATTCTATTAAATTTGTATCTCTAGAAATTTTATTATACACTAAAGGACCAAGAAAAGAGAAAAATCTTTGATGAAAAGCGTTTTTCGTATGAGTTAACGCAAAAACTCTGTCTTTTCTACGTTTAGAATGGTAATTTACATCAACGGGTAATATGTGCTGTTTGATAATAATTTGTTTTATAAACATCTGTCTAACTGTCAACACTGGATTTTCTTTATAAAGAAGATTTGTGGAATATCTAAAATGTTTAAATGTCATTACTTTTAATATACAACGTTGTGCTCTCTCAATAGTGATCATTATATTTCTATAGGTACCTCCCCATACTTCAATAGCATATAATATTAATGAATTACATAAAGCAAAATATGTATCTAACATTACTTTTGAACCGCATACATATCTCAAAGTTTTGAATATATACACTAATCTTCTAACACGTGCAGCCAGTAAATTAATATGTTCTTTCCAGTTAAGATGGCAATCGACAGTAATACCAAGGTATCTCAGACTTGGTACTTCAATGATTTGTTCGCATTTACATATCGTATTTGTTTCATCACAATTATGGGCTTTTATTTTAACTTTATTTGGATCCGGTCGAGTACTAGCCCGTATGGTAAAATTAATGTACTTCGTTTTATTTATATTTAAGGTTAATAAATTTTTGTCGAGCCAGCTTTTAATCGTCTGGAAACCGTCATTTGCGGATTTGTTAATTTCCTCCCACGTTTTACCGTGAAAAAGAAGCACTGTATCATCTGCGAAAGTAATAATATTGCCATTTTTTAAGGACAGATGGCACAGGTCATTGAGATAAATTAAAAATAATGTCGGACCGAGCACGCTTCCTTGCGGGACTCCATACTCAATTTTAACATCTTCACTTAAAGAGTCTGCTACTTTTACACACTGTTTTCTGTTAGAAAGGTAATCTGAAAACAATTTTAATGCTGTGCCACGAATACCAATATGCTCAAGTTTTCTTAGTAATAATGGATAGGAGACAGTGTCAAAAGCCTTCTTTAAATCTAGAAATATCCCAGTACATTTTTCCTTTACATTCAAATGGTCAGTAACAAATGATACCAGCTTACTAATTGCATCAGTAGTTGATCTATTGTCTCGAAAACCATACTGATTTTTCGCCAAGATACCGTATTTTTCAGTGTATGATTTTAAACGTTTATTTAATAGTTTTTCAATAATTTTAGCTACTGACGGTAGTAAAGAGATAGGTCGGTAATTGGATACATCACACCTATCCCCTGACTTAAATATGCGAATTATTATAGATTTTTTTAATGAATTTGGGAATACGCCCTGCTCAAAGCATAGATTACATAGCAAAGTTATGGGATATGAAATTGCGGATTGAATTGTTTTTAATTGATTAGCTGAAATACGGACGGTAGAATGGCTCCTTTTGAGAGAACTAATAACGTATCGAACTTCATCCTCATCTACAGGCAATAGGGCAAAAGAATTATTAAGTTTAGTACCATTCTTTAATAGTGTAGTTAGTTCTTTTTCTGATGTATTATTTATCTCTAAAATTTTCATTGCTAGGTCTTTACCAACATTCGCAAAATAGGAGTTTATATAATTTACTGAAGCGGTGCTATTACCTTTTATGTTAAGAATGTCACTTGTCCTATCATCCGATTTATCGACGTAACAAAATTCTTTTATTACTTTCCATCTTTCTTTTAGATTTTTTCCACTTTTATCAAGTTTTCTATTGTAATACTCATTTTTTTTTTTTTTTTAATTTTGTTGCATGTTTGTCTATATCGGGTATAACTAACTCTAAGAATAGCATTATCCGGGTCTGAACGAAGTTTCTGATGTAGTTTATCTCTATGTTGCATGCATCTAATAAGTCCTGGAGTGATCCAAGGTTTTATATTAGACTTTCTACGTGAAACTTCCTTGACTACAGTAAACTTATCAAAAGCCTCACACAAGGTCTGCATAAAGAAATCAGTGGCTGTGTTAGGGTTTTGTTCACTGAATTTTACTTCCCAGTTAATTTGGTTAAGATATGCTAATAAGGATTGATAATCTATTCTCACAGTTTTATTTGCCACTTTGGGGGCCCTAGAAAATGAACATTTTAATAAAGATGTAATGACGCTATAATGATCGGTAAGAGTAGACTTGCAAATTACTGTAGTCACCGGAAATCCACTCTTAATAAAACAGTGGTCTAGGCAGTTTTTGTTGTTCGTAAGAAAATTATGCGATTGATACAAACCATGCATTGCTAATAGTTCTAGATAGTCGTTACTTTTGTTAGCATCATTACCTGTTTTAATATCTATGTTCATGTCTCCCATCAGTACAATATTCGCGTTCTTGAAATCAGTAAGTATTTTGTCCAATGATAACACGAACTTTTCCGTATCTTTAAATTGACAAGGCCTGTATATACCCACAATAGAAATGTCGTTTATAATGACTACTAAGCAATTTGATTCCTCCACATTGCGTGGCTCAATCACTTTTACGTTTTTAAAACAATCTTTAATATAAATGATAACTCCATCGTTTTGATTATAATTACAAGTAGTATGAAAGCAGTTATAATCGCTAATTTTCGGAATTGTAGTAGTTTTTGATAACCAACATTCTGTTAATATTATAATGTCTTGTTTAATATTGAGTCTGTCTAGTAGAACTAATAGTCCGTCAAAATTTTTGTTAATACTTCTTATATTCTGAGATACAATTCTTAACGTGTTAGTCGGTTTTCCAAGTACGTCTCCACAGTCCTCTGGGCAATTAATCTCGACCGCTGTGCCTATATTGAGATTTTTATCAATATCAATGAACAGTTTACTTATATCATTCATGATTATATATCAATAAGTTAATAATTATTAAAGGAACAAATAAGCAGTGTAAAAGTAAATGCAAAGGCAGTAGTTCAGAGTCCTTGGAAATTTCTTTGTGTAATAATATGAGTGATATGTATATAGAAATATGTGTATGTTATTAATTGTGTAGTTCTAGAAGTGTAATCTTGAATAGTGTAGTGTTTTGTATTGTGTCGGAGCGTCTTGTGATATAAAAGAAAAAAACAAAGAAAAAAAGAGAAGAAAGAAACTTAAGTACTTAAAATATAAAACAAATAATAATTTATAGATAAATACCGCAAGCAAATTAGTCCTTATTTTCTGTACTCATTAGTTTAACTTGATCCACAGATTTAATCATTATGGCAGGAGCACCATCTGACTTCTTCAAAAATATTTTGCCATTCGCTGTCCAGCAGTATTTATAATTAAAAGATCTTTTAAAATTTTTAGCTGCAAAGAGAATGTTCCTAGCACGAGGAGTCAAAGATTCAGTAAAATAAATTGTTTCCTCCTTCCAGTTAGCATCGACAATAGTAGTGTTGAAAGCTTTACCCGTATTTTTCTTGTTGAAGCTTTTGACAGCTTTTATTACTGAATTACGAATACTATCCGACCTATATTGGACTACTACATTTTTTTTCTTACTTGCAGTGATTCTGTAAACTTTTGTTAATTCGTCATTAGATATTGAAAGTCCCAATGATTCATGTATCTTATTAATCACTTTATTTAAATCTTCTGGTACTGATAAGGGCAGGTTAGTAATTTCTAGTGTCGAAGACAATTGCTGTCGTTGTATGTGTTCAATTTGATTTTCTAAATACTCAATTTTTACAATGGCTTCCTGATGCTCCTTAGATATATTTTGTACAGATGTTTTTAATTCTTCGTAGAGCGTTGCATTTTTGACGAGAGCTTCCTCCAATTTTGAATTAATTGAGATAACTTGTAAATTTTGCTCACTTAATTTTTTTATTGTATTATTCATCTCCTCAAATTTGGCATCCTGTTTGGAATTTAACTCTGCAAACAAATTAGTAATATCAGACCGTAATGAATTTAGTTCTTCGACATCCGGCCGTACTTTTCTTTTTCTCATGGAGGTGAGTTCATTATGCACTATTCGCGGTAGATCAGGATCTGAGTTACATCTTGGAGATGGTGGTGTCCGCTGTGTCATTATCTGGTTTATCTTTAATTTACCGTATACTGTGCAACTCCAACAGGTGTTTACGTAAGCTGTAGATACAATGTTATCTTCTTTCCGAAAAGTATACACACTGGACAATGGTCCTTACAGAGACATCACTAGATATATTTTTGAATATAACTTTTTAATAAAAATTCAAGTGCTACTATAACACGTCCGTCACTTGGACAGGCTATCGAGGAATCCAAATATATGAGAATCGTCTAAATTAAAATCAGAATGTAAAAGAGTATTTGTTATATTTAATTTATATTTATCTAAGCGCGCTCTAGTGATAGATCTCTTCCTTATTACTTTATTACATTGATCATTTTCACACAAAAAACTAATAATTTGACCGCTGTGGTCTGATTTCAAACAATTTATGATTGATTTTTCTAATAAGTCACAATTGCAAAAAATATTATCAATGCATGTAGCAGTAGTAGCTGTAACACGTGTAGGTTCATTGAACGTAAAAAATAAATTAAATGATTCCAAAAGAGTAATAAACCTAGTCGAAAATACGTTAGTTTCTAGTAAATTTATGTTAAAATCTCCGCTAACAATTATTTTTTTTTTACTTTTACTTATTAATTTTAAGACATCTTCCATAACGGCTTCAAATGTATTAAAATTTTCTGTCATGTTATCACCTTTAGGGGGTCTATATACACACACTATAATACAAGCTTTCAGTTCAATGCACGACAGTTCAACATTTCTTTCAATAGAAAGAAAAACCACATCTTTCCTTTCTTTATATCTTAAATTGTTTCTGCACAAAATTAAAGAGCCACCTCTTTTTTTTGATTTCCTACTATAACTACTAGCTATGGCGTAATCATTCCACATGGACAACATTTCATGGCTCATTAGCCAATGTTCAGTTATACAAAATACATCAATTTCAAAGTTCCTTACAAACAATTCTACTTCAAATTCCTTGCCGGCCAAACCTTGGATATTTTGATGAGCAAGCTTTATTATATTTGGTTTTGCCTTTGTCACCTTATTTAGTTTAAATTAGTATTGTACAAATTGTTATCAAAATCCGTAGACTGTGTATCACCTTGATTTTTTTTTAAAATATTGTCAATCCTTGTTATTGTTTTTACTGTATCACTAATCTCAATTTTATTACTTACATCAACTGATGCCAGCTTCGTCTTAACATTTGCACTTACACTATGATTATTGTAAATTATCGTTATATTATAAGCTAACAATTTTGCAATTACATTTTTGCACTTCTTATGTAGATACATCGATTTATTATTAAGAATTACATTGGAAATAAATTTATTTGTGTCAAAAAATTGCAATGCATCACTATGATGGTAAGTCAAATTGTAAATAAAATCATTTAAATAATGAATACGTCTATTTTTGGCATCTGAAAGTAATGTAGAGTAAGGAAAAGCACATAGTATCACTTTTTTAATATTTTTTGACAATAAGTCATCTACACAGTGTAAAATATCAGCTTTTTTGATATTTTCACTGTCACCTAATAATAAAATAATAGTGGTTTCCATATTTACATTTGCGTTTTTAACAGCTTCTGCTATATACGAAAACTTAGCATGGGGGAAAGAACAGTTTAATGTATCTTGTTTAATAAAGTCACATAATATTGAGCCTATTCCAGACCCTACACTATCACTAAATAATAAAACATTTGGTTTGTCATCAACACTAATTATATCAGTTTTTATATTAGATTCCTTTGACTCAAAATATAAACCAGGGCTAGAATTCTTACACAACAGAGATGAATTCCGTAATTTGTCAGAAATAAGATAGTCGTATACATTTAATGACTTTTCTGAATTAGCCGACAAATGTTCATTTGTTTGTTGGATATTATTACAAACACAAGTATGGTTTTGTGTTAGCGAATTGAATCGTTCTTGATTATAATTAGACAAATCAATAAGTTCATCTAATGCTTTTATATGTCCCTGAATCTCTTTTCTTGATAATTCATATTTATATGTCATGTCAATTAAGTTTTGATTTAAACGATCCATTTCCATTTGCAACTCATAAATATTGTCCTCATATTTATTTTTTATATTTTCAGATTCCAATTTATACCTTTTAACCTTTTCTATTATGTTCCTTTTATTGTTATACTTTAATATGGACTTATAATTCTTTTTCTTTAATAATTGTGTTTTTTTAATGAGTTTGTTAATTTTAACGTATGTTTTTATCTTATTGTGAGACGAAACACCAATTTTGGAGGAGTGGCAGCCCTTATTAGCTTGATCAGTAATCAGATTATCATACAGTTTTTGAGTTTGTAAGGATTTTAAATGTTGGTTCTCATCTTTTAACGATGATATTGAAATGTGAGCTTCGTTAAGCCGATGTTCCAGCACCGACACGCGCTTGACCATCGACTCAACTTCGTCACTACATTGATCAAACTTATTTATGATAATCTGTAACCGATCTTTCTCGTCAACCACATCCCTATACTGAGCAAGCAAAGTGGCCATCTCTTGTTTCAATTTTTTATTACTATTTAATACATCTAAAATTTCTTTTTCATTTTCATCTCTTTCCTTTAAGAGTTGATCACACAATTCCTTATTTTTTTTCAATTCGGTTAATGCCATTTGCAATTTATTTTCCTCTTGTCGAGCATTTGCCCTTCTAGTCATCATCTTTTAATTTATAAGTAAAAAATAAAAACTAAAAAAAATAAAAATACTTATAAAAAAATTTACAGTAATAAAAAAAATAAGGAATTAAAATTCAATATTAATTAAGTCAATAAATTACAATTATTAAAATAAATAAATTACATAATGAACTTAATTATTAACAATGGTGAGACTGATATAATAAATTTCATAAATTACAGTACAAGTCCTATTCGTTAATATTTAATATTAGGTATATTTCCGTAACTTTTGTCAAAATTATAAAGTCTCAAACTACTCTGGTACTCCTGCACACACAATTTGTATTATGTTAATGTCGCTCGTGTCGCCGCGCGCACCAAGGTATAACACACTCACACTTTAGTAAACAAATTGAAAGTAATTAGGGACAAGGGTTTGTCTGAGTCACGGACACGGCCGTGTATTTTACTTGAATACCTTATCGAATTATTTGGTACTACATAATAATATTATATATATTTTTCGTCTGGCCTCTCCACCTAAGGCGCAATGGACTTGGCGTGAAGATATATAGTATATATGATAAGGTAGGTCGGAAGTTATCACAATTACAAATTCCAAATAGCTTCCAGAAATTCGGTCGTGTGCAAATCCCCTTATCGCTTGCAATTTAAAAATAGTCAGCTTAAATAATTATACATACGTCACCATCTAGTGAGCAGTTACTGTAGCTAGCACTTCGTAGTGCTTAGCGTATTTCGATAATATAGATCTAGCGATCCACCCGATATATTAGTTAAAGCTTTTCTCAATATGTGGCACTACTTGTCATCAGTTGTTATCTAAGAACTTCTTTGTCTCTTTCTGAATTACTAACATTTGAAAAAAGTTTAACGGCATTAAAAATTTAAAACTTTATTTTTGTTAATTAAAGTATGTTTTTTCACTGTTTATTGTTCACAAGAACTACTATTGTCTACTATAAGCAATCAAGTCAATTTATGTAAGTTTGTGATCGTAAAAATCTATTTATAGTGATTTAATTATTATACACATTCACTGACCTTTTTTATTATTATCATAATTTTTTTTTTGTAGATAACACTGTCACTGGTTATTTAACTCACAATCCAGCCTTAGATGCACTTTTTATGGGGATATTACACATATGCTACAATATTTATAATTTAATTAACACAGCCGATGTTTACATGGCTCAGTGGCGCCACAGTGGCCATTATATTAGCGTTGAACTTACCTATATATTAGTAAAAGATCATAATATAAAAATAATATCTTCACGCTTGTTACCCTGAAGCAGAGGAAGAATCAGTGCATCAGATAGGTGGCCTATCGGTATTTAAAGCGCTTGTTATGCGCATCCATATTAGCGTTAGCTAATTTTATACTAATAGTGAGTAGCTTGATGTATGGTCATTACTCGTGTGTGCAAACGTGTGAAAATAATAAAGTTCATTTCGAGGAGTGCGGAAGCAAAAAAATATATTTTATTTATTAAATTAGATTTCTGAACCAAGCAACCTGTAACAAGTCATAATTATGTAGAGAGAAACCCAGTCATTTGTATTGACATTTCAAATTTCTGCCCTCTAATCTTTGACGATTCACGGTTCATTGGGTGTTAGGGAAATAAATCAAATTTAGCTAAACGTTCGGTCTCCTCTATTTGATGTACGTCCCGCAATGGCCCGGTAAATTATTGCTGATTTATCACTTGGCAGTGTTTAGCCTTTTGTTCTGTCTAGTCATATGCACTGCTGGTGTAGAGTTATATTTACAAGCTTTTATATTGTGCAGGAAGTTTTAGCTGAATTGAGTTATTCATTAACAGCATAGAGAAGAGTTAAATGAAGTGCACAGTAAGCATGAAAAAAAATGAGATATGAGCGTGAATCATGTTAAACAATTGTTAGACGAATCAGGGAAAGGACTTCTAACTCCGGAGCGCGGCAGCGGCATGAACCTTTTTTTTTTTACATGGAGAAA